>SJYW01000529.1:0-12267 GCA_006410735.1 Raphicerus campestris | reverse complement strand
TGCAGAAGACTCTTAAGAGTCCCTCGGACAGCAAGGACTGTCTCTTATACACATCTAGATGTGTATAAGAGACAGTCAGTAGTCAATCCCTGCTTACAACATGAATGACCAGTGATTAAAGTTCCATACCATTTTACCATTTCAAAAGCATGATTCACACTCAATTCACACTGAGTGTGATTCAATTCATTAGAAGTCTGTGACTTCTGATTTCAGTTTCTTTAAAGTTGATGCAATGCAAGGCACCTTGGGGAAGAATATGGAAGAAAGAGTTGATCTCTCAAAAATTTCCTGACAATTTAAATTCCTCTAATTTACACCTAAAACAACAGCAAAGCTTTAATAATTTTTTCAAATTCATATTGAAATATTTTTGTTTTCATGGGCACAGCAACAATTTTCACAGTTATATTTCACTATACATATAATATTTAATTAAGATATATTGTTATAATAACAAACTCTACTAGCATCTACCCACTGACTCTTAGATATAGAAGGAACCAAAGTGGGTGAGATACTAAAAAGGAGCCTACAGCCCACACTGGGTGGGGCATCAGTCAGTATCTTTTAAAGAAAGAGTTGAAATCCTTGGTTACTTTAGTGAGTCAGCTTTGGACATGTCAATTAAAAGAGTTTCTACTGCTTTGAGAGTTTATAAAGCTATTCCAGAGCATCCAAGGCTTTCCAGAGCTTTTCACGCATTATAGAGGTGGGATGAACCTCTCAAAGATTATACTCCCTACTTTGCTACTGGGAAACCGAGATTCAGAATTCTGCCATTATATGCTCAGTGTTACAGAACTGTGGCACTCCCCGCCTCACCTCTCTCCTCTTTCTGAGTGCTGAGTCCTTCCTCTGTGCAGTTCGGTTCTGTGATCACATCCACACCACCTGCCCCAGCATCTTCATCATCTTCTGCAGGGAGTTCATTGTGTCCAGGACCCTCTAAGATATGCTGCAGTGATTTTATTCCTTTGCTTTATTCCTCAGTATCAAGCCTGCATTCAAAATACCATCACTGCTAATTTTCCGTTTTATTTTTAATGAAGCAGCTAAGTTGCATTGATGAGTTTCCTTCACAAGATCATTAATATTCATAGTTTATTAGGAAATTCTAACCTTTAAGTGTTAAGAAAACGCCATGGACTCAATGTCTGTGGCCCCCGCCCCCGCCCCCACCAAAATTCATTGTTTAAGCTCTGATACCCAGTGTATTTGGAGGTGGGGCTTTGGGGAGGCAAAGAGGTTTAGATGAGGTCATGGAGGTTTAAAACTCAACACTCAGAAAACTAAGATCATGGCATCCCTTCCCATCACTTCAGGGCAAATAGGGAAAAAATGGAAACAGCGGCAGATTTTATTTTCTTAGTCTCCCAAATCACTACAGATGGTGACTGAAGCCATGCCTCTTGCCTTCATTTCAAGAGGCAAGTGTAAGTTCTTCTTACACTTGCCTCTTGTAAGAAGAACTATGACAAACCTAGACAGCATTTTCAGAACCAGAGACATCACTTTGCTAACAAAGGTCTGTCTAGTCAAAGCTATGATTTGTCCAGTAGTCATGTATGGATATGAGAGGTGAACCATAAAGAAGGCTGAGTATTGAAGAATTTATGCTTTCAAATTGTGGTGTTGCAAAAGACTCTTAAGAGTCCCTCGGACAGCAAGGAGATCAAACCAGTTACTCCTAAAGGAAATCAACCCTGAATATTCATTGGAAGGACTGATGCTGAAGCTGAAGCTCCAATACCTTGGCCACATGGTACAAACAGCTGTCTCATTGGAAAAGACCCTGATGCTGAGAAAGATTGAGGGCAGGAGGAGAAGGGGACAACAGAGGAGGAGATGGTTGGATGGCATCACCAACTTGATGAACATGAGTTTGAGCAAACTCTGGGGGGTGGTGAAGGACAAAGAAGCCTGGCGTGCTGCGGTCCAGGGAGTCACAAAGAGTCAGACAGGACTTAGCGACTGAAAAACAGCATCCACAACAATGAAGGTGGAGCACCCGTGATCAGACTAGTAGCCTCCTAGGAAGCGGAGGAGGCCAGAGACTGCTCTCTCTTTCTGCCATGTGAGGACACAGAAAGTAGGTGGCCTTCCGCACACCAGGAACAGAGCCCTCACCAAAACTCAACCCTGCAACCACCCTCTTCTCAGACTTCCTACTCTCCAGAACTATGTGAAATAAATTTCTATTGTTTAAGACACATAATCTAAATGATATTTTGTTAAAGCAGCCCTAACTAGCTAAGAAAACACTAAAATAGTCTCAGTCATTCAAATTAGCCTCAAAATATTGTCCCTTAGCGGTTATGGGAAGAAATAGGAGGGCAGGAAGGCCAGAGGGGCTGACCTAAGCCACTGCCTGAGGGGACAGCGGCATCTCCCACACCGGGGGAGCTTCTGTGAGACCATATCACACATTGTGAGGTAACATAAATAGGGTTAAAGCAGCTAGCTGTTTTTAGAGAACCGGAAGAACTTGAGATCCAATAATTTTCAAAACACAAGGTGACCCATTCCCTCATTTCCAAAGCTACACACCGTCTGTTCATCCTTGTTTGCTTTTCATACTCATGCTTTCTTTCTCACTTGCCTTCATATTTCCATTCCTCCTTTTGGAAGTTTTCACTTAAAGATTTACAGACTGTGCCTTGCACTCTCTTAGTGAAGAGGTGTTACGAAACAGTA
Organism: Raphicerus campestris; assembly: GCA_006410735.1. Classification (NCBI taxonomy): domain Eukaryota; kingdom Metazoa; phylum Chordata; class Mammalia; order Artiodactyla; family Bovidae; genus Raphicerus; species Raphicerus campestris. The sequence continues at coordinate 9,570 of SJYW01000529.1, read as the reverse complement.
TATAATAAACACAGAAAAGCCTTAGAAGGAAAATGTGTTTTGATATTAGATGGTAAAGTAATTGCTTACATTAAAAGCACATTGATTCAGAGTTGGATGAAAGATCTCAGTTGGAGAAGCAGGTTAAAATCTATGTATATTATGATCATATTTTTATAAATAGAGACGTGCAAACATAAATATGTATGCATATTTATACACACACATATATATGTATATATATATATATACCTACACATTGTATTGAATAAGTGAATGCTAAGAAAGAAAATCTGGAAGAATAAACACCAAAATGTAAATGTTAATCCCCAAGCAAAAAGGAACTCAGATGAATATATGTTACAAGTATATCAAAACACATCTTAACCCACTACACAGCTTAATGTCAGTCTGGTTTCTCTTGTACGCCTTCCAAGGAAATCTACTCACTGAAATAGCAAAGCACCATTCATCTCCTGTGCATAGTCTTGAGGGCATTAGAGTCAGTCTTCAGTGTGTGCGTGTTCACAGGTCTGTATAATGGAGCAATATAAAGGCATTAGGGGAAATCATTAGTCAGAATGAAAGTTCACAAAATGTGAAAGATCACATTTTAAAGTCAGAACCAAATATATATATATATATATATATATATATATATATATATGTATGCTTACATTCATCAAGTACAAGGACCAATAAGACAAAACACAGTACTTCATCATCCTACTCGTGTGTCAATCAACAAGAGGCTAAGAGAGGGCACTGCAGAAGGTATCCATCTGCCTGGAGCAAATGCTACTCAAACACAAAAATCTTCTTTGTCAGCACACTGTCAAATTTAGAGAGGAAGGAATTATTAATACAGGGAACATTTGAGGGTCTTTTATTGATTCATAAAATTTTTCTCATAAGTGGGCCTAAAGCAAAGCTCGGAAAAGAAGAAGTTCAAGGGGCTATGAAAGTGTAAACTGAAGTGAAACTGGAACATCACTCTCTCTTGGTCCTGGTCCATTGAGCCTGTATTGAAAGAATTCTTCCTAATTACTGATTTAGGAGGAGTAAACACAGTGTTGCAGGAGAGATGAGAATAGATAGAAAGGACAGTGTGATATAAGTCTGACTTACAGATGGAGTAGTATCGATTAGAAAGCAAAGTACTGATATCCTGGTTTTCTTTACCTGTGCTCTCCCTTCAAATAAGGANCATCACTTTGCTAACAAAGGTCTGTCTAGTCAAAGCTATGATTTGTCCAGTAGTCATGTATGGATATGAGAGGTGAACCATAAAGAAGGCTGAGTATTGAAGAATTTATGCTTTCAAATTGTGGTGTTGCAAAAGACTCTTAAGAGTCCCTCGGACAGCAAGGAGATCAAACCAGTTACTCCTAAAGGAAATCAACCCTGAATATTCATTGGAAGGACTGATGCTGAAGCTGAAGCTCCAATACCTTGGCCACATGGTACAAACAGCTGTCTCATTGGAAAAGACCCTGATGCTGAGAAAGATTGAGGGCAGGAGGAGAAGGGGACAACAGAGGAGGAGATGGTTGGATGGCATCACCAACTTGATGAACATGAGTTTGAGCAAACTCTGGGAGGTGGTGAAGGACAAAGAAGCCTGGCGTGCTGCGGTCCAGGGAGTCACAAAGAGTCAGACAGGACTTAGCGACTGAAAAACAGCATCCACAACAATGAAGGTGGAGCACCCGTGATCAGACTAGTAGCCTCCTAGGAAGCGGAGGAGGCCAGAGACTGCTCTCTCTTTCTGCCATGTGAGGACACAGAAAGTAGGTGGCCTTCCGCACACCAGGAACAGAGCCCTCACCAAAACTCAACCCTGCAACCACCCTCTTCTCAGACTTCCTACTCTCCAGAACTATGTGAAATAAATTTCTATTGTTTAAGACACATAATCTAAATGATATTTTGTTAAAGCAGCCCTAACTAGCTAAGAAAACACTAAAATAGTCTCAGTCATTCAAATTAGCCTCAAAATATTGTCCCTTAGCGGTTATGGGAAGAAATAGGAGGGCAGGAAGGCCAGAGGGGCTGACCTAAGCCACTGCCTGAGGGGACAGCGGCATCTCCCACACCGGGGGAGCTTCTGTGAGACCATATCACACATTGTGAGGTAACATAAATAGGGTTAAAGCAGCTAGCTGTTTTTAGAGAACCGGAAGAACTTGAGATCCAATAATTTTCAAAACACAAGGTGACCCATTCCCTCATTTCCAAAGCTACACACCGTCTGTTCATCCTTGTTTGCTTTTCATACTCATGCTTTCTTTCTCACTTGCCTTCATATTTCCATTCCTCCTTTTGGAAGTTTTCACTTAAAGATTTACAGACTGTGCCTTGCACTCTCTTAGTGAAGAGGTGTTACGAAACAGTATATAATAAACACAGAAAAGCCTTAGAAGGAAAATGTGTTTTGATATTAGATGGTAAAGTAATTGCTTACATTAAAAGCACATTGATTCAGAGTTGGATGAAAGATCTCAGTTGGAGAAGCAGGTTAAAATCTATGTATATTATGATCATATTTTTATAAATAGAGACGTGCAAACATAAATATGTATGCATATTTATACACACACATATATATGTATATATATATATATACCTACACATTGTATTGAATAAGTGAATGCTAAGAAAGAAAATCTGGAAGAATAAACACCAAAATGTAAATGTTAATCCCCAAGCAAAAAGGAACTCAGATGAATATATGTTACAAGTATATCAAAACACATCTTAACCCACTACACAGCTTAATGTCAGTCTGGTTTCCCTTGTACGCCTTCCAAGGAAATCTACTCACTGAAATAGCAAAGCACCATTCATCTCCTGTGCATAGTCTTGAGGGCATTAGAGTCAGTCTTCAGTGTGTGCGTGTTCACAGGTCTGTATAATGGAGCAATATAAAGGCATTAGGGGAAATCATTAGTCAGAATGAAAGTTCACAAAATGTGAAAGATCACATTTTAAAGTCAGAACCAAATATATATATATATATATATATATATATATATATATGTTTGCTTACATTCATCAAGTACAAGGACCAATAAGACAAAACACAGTACTTCATCATCCTACTCGTGTGTCAATCAACAAGAGGCTAAGAGAGGGCACTGCAGAAGGTATCCATCTGCCTGGAGCAAATGCTACTCAAACACAAAAATCTTCTTTGTCAGCACACTGTCAAATTTAGAGAGGAAGGAATTATTAATACAGGGAACATTTGAGGGTCTTTTATTGATTCATAAAATTTTTCTCATAAGTGGGCCTAAAGCAAAGCTCGGAAAAGAAGAAGTTCAAGGGGCTATGAAAGTGTAAACTGAAGTGAAACTGGAACATCACTCTCTCTTGGTCCTGGTCCATTGAGCCTGTATTGAAAGAATTCTTCCTACTTACTGATTTAGGAGGAGTAAACACAGTGTTGCAGGAGAGATGAGAATAGATAGAAAGGACAGTGTGATATAAGTCTGACTTACAGATGGAGTAGTATCGATTAGAAAGCAAAGTACTGATATCCTGGTTTTCTTTACCTGTGCTCTCCCTTCAAATAAGGAGAAGGGTGGAAATTCATCTGATTCAATAACAAGTAATCTTGGACAAGATCACAATCAAGTTGCCAACCATTCATTCATCCAACAAATATTTACTGAGGCACTGCCAGGTGCCCAGAGACGTGCTGAGGATGTAATAGACTCTGAGATGTAGTCTTTGCCCTCAGGAATTTAAGTTCAGGGAAGAACTAGTTAAAAGCAGCATTTCCGTAGAAATCACTTTTCTATTTTTTCTTTCAGTTTTATTGAGATGCAATTGACATACTGCACTGTGTAAAGTTTAATGTATACAGCAGAACAAATTGACTTAACATATATTGCAAAATGATTACTACAGTAAGTTTAGTTACCATCCCTCACTTCATATAGTTAGAAAAAGGAAAAAAAAATACTCCTTGTGAAGAGAACTTGGGGATCTACTCTCTTAGAAACTTTCATATACATGTAGCAGTGTTAACTATAGTCATGGTCTGTATATTATATCTGCAGTACTTCATTATCTTATAGCTAGAAGATTGTATTTTTTACCTATTTCAATAACCATTAATGAAACATTTTTAAGTTTCTAAAATATGCTATGTCTAGGAATACAGAAATAAATAATAATATCTGATTTCTGTCCTGCAGGATATAAGAATCCAGTACCGATTCAAATATATTAACAATCAAACAAGCAAGCAAACAAGAAATAAACCTCCAGATTTCATGACAGTATTAGACTCAGTTCTCATCCTTCAACTAGAAATATGCTGAAATACTGAATAAAATAAATCGTTTTTTTTTAAAATGAACTCTAAAGAAAGGAAATTCTCTGATTTCCAATAATTATAGAACTAAAGAATCTTTTAAAAGATAAACAAAAAGTTTATAATAACTAATCACATATTTGCTTAAAGCCATGCCAAAGGAATTAATAGGATTTTAAAATTTTATTTCCATGAATAAAATCTGAACTCTATAATCTGTAGAGGGTTATAAATGGGTTCTTTATATGGATAGTTTATATTCATCTAAGCTCTTTTTTATCCCCAACAAATTGCAAACAGCTCTATTTTTCTAATAAAGAATACATATCTACATTTCAAATCAAGAAGATGCAGAAAAATGCAAAGAAGATTAAAGAAACCTTTTTAAATTCTAGCACTTAGGGATAACTACTTTTAACTTTCTGGTATATAAACATTCATATCTTTTTATTTACTCATTAAAACACAATATGAGCAGATACATTTATACTATTCTTAATTTATAAAAATTTCGTTTCATATAGACCACTGCTTATTAAAAGTAGGAATCAAGGAAATCTGTGACAATGAGAGCAATAAGGCCCAGATGTTTGAAAATTTGATCATCAGCCTGCAGGAGCTGGCACATACCAAGGAGAGGTCAAGAGAGGCCCCTGTCAAACCCAGCAACCCTTTTGAGCTACAGTGAGGTGCTAGGCCCCAGCTTTAAGTGAACCCTAGTCTTTATTTTTTGGGGCTCCAAAATCACTGCAGATGGTGACTGCAGCCATGAAATTAAAAGACACTTACTCTTTGGAAGGAAAGTTATGACCAATCTGGACAGCATGTTCAAAAGCAGAGACATTACTTTGCCAACAAAGGTCCATCTAGTCAAGGATATGGTTTTTCCTGTGGTCAGGTACGGATGTGAAAGTTGGACTGTGAAGAAAGCTGAGCACTGAAGAATTGATGCTCTTGAACTGTGGTGTTGGAGAAGACTCTTGAGAGTCCCTTGGATGGCAAGGAGAGCCAACCAGTCCATTCTGAAGGAGATCAGCCCTGGGATTTCTTTGGAAGGAATGATGCTAAAGCTGAAACTCCAGTCTTTGGCCACCTCATGAGAAGAGTTGACTCATTGGAAAAGACTCTGATGCTGGGAGGGATTGGGGGCAGGAGGAGAAGGGGACAACAGAGGATGAGATGGCTGGATGGCATCACTGACTCGATGGATGCGAGTCTGAGTGAAGTCCAGGAGTTGGTTATGGACAGGGAGGCCTGGCGTGCTGTGATTCATGGGGTCGCAAAGAGTCAGACACGACTGAGCGACTGAACTGACCTGAACTGAACCTATATGCAGAGTCCAGCAATGGAAAAAATGTGGAGGAGGATGCTTCTAATCACATAAATTAATCCACAAAGCAGCTTTCTTTTGGGGTGGAGGATGGAGGGTCTTGAATATTGGTAGAGTGGAGGGAGATGGCCTGACCTCCATTCTTGCTACTAATCCCCTGCTGCCTAAGAGTCTACCCTCTGTGTGCGCCCCCTTTCCTCGATGCCTTTATTCTCTTTGTGAAAGTGATATAATTAATTGTTAAATATTAAAACAATAAAGACAAATGCAAAATGTACAAATTACCCGAAACCTCCTAACCCTTAAATAACCATTGTCAACCCTTTGATGAATGACCTTCTAGGTAGTTCCCTTTACCTATGTACCCAGATAGATATATGTATAGATAAGAGTGAGCAAATTTATAAGTGTTGTTCTAAAGTCTGTATTTTTTCAGCAAATAATATATGTTGTGAGCTTCTTTCTATATCAATAAACAGCAGCAGCTAAAAAAATCAAATTAGAAATCAAGCATATGCTTTTTTAATTTTAAAATTGCCATTATTCACGTTTCTGGGAAAATCATGATGCAAAGTTTATAGAATATATTAAACAGAACAACACAAATAACCAAGCTCATACGATAACTTTATATCAAAATTCATAGGACACAGATAAAACTGTACATGGAGGGAAATATAAAGGAAAGAACTGATCAGAAGGAAAAAATGGATGTAACAAATAGACACTCCTAGAAATAAAAAAAAGAATATCATATAGAGAAGTCATTTTAAATGCAAAGATTTACCAAATATTAAGAAATGCTACTCCCTGTATAAAGCAAAACATTTTGGAGAATAAAAAGGTCAAGCTGTTTAGCTCATTTCACACAGAATAAAATAATTTTGATAAAAAATAGACAAAATAATGAAAGACAGGAATATTATAGGCCAAAACTTTTCATGAAAAGAGAAGCAAAAAGTCAAACTAAAATATTAGAAAATCACCAGCTCACAGTCATTAGAACAGCTACTATAGAAAATTGCAAATGTTGGCAAGAATGTGTAGAAACTGGAACCCTTGTGCACTGTTGGTGCAAATGTAAAATGGTGCAGTACAGATCAGAAACAGTAGGGTTTTGATCCAGCAATTCCACTTCCGGGTGTGTATCCAAAGAATTAAAAACAGGATATCAAAGGGATGGTTGTACACCATACTCAGAGCAGTATTATTCACAAAAGTCAAGATGTAGAAAGCAATCTGTCTTCATTGATTGAGGAACAGGTAAACAAAATGTACTATATACATATGTGTGTGTGTGTGTGTGTGTGTGTATCAGAGAAGGCAATGGCAACCCACTCCAGTACTCTTGCCTGGAAAATCCCATGGACGGAGGAGCCTGGTGGGCTGCAGTCCATGGGGTCGTGAAGAGTCAGACACGACTGAGTGACTTCACTTTCACTTTTCACTTTCATGCACTGGAGAAGGAAATGGCAACCTGGGTACAGAGGTAAAGGGAACTGCCTAGAAAGACATTCATCAAAGGGTTGGCAATGGTTATTTAAGGGCTGGAGAGTTTTGGGTAATTTGTACATTTTGCATATTGGTATAGTGGAGGGAGATGGCCTATATTTTAAACTGAATAAAAACTCCACTATACCAATATTCAGTATATATATATATACACATACAAAAAAAGAAGTATTAGTAGTTTTAGAAAGGAAGGAAATTCTGACATGTGCTTTAAAATACAAGGGGCCAAGTGAAATGAGTCAGTCAGTTACAGAAAGACAAGTTCTGCATGATTCTACCTATATGAGGAACCTGGAGCAGTCGCCTTTATTAAGACAGAGAGTAGAATGGTGGTTACCAGGGCTGGAGGGAGGGAGGGATGACGAGTTGTGGTTTAGTAGATATAGAATTTCCATCCTGCAAGATGAAAGACTTCCAAAGACTGGTTGCACCACAGTGTGAATGTACTTAACACTGCTGACATGTATACTTAAAAATGGTTCAGATGGTAATTTTTGTATTATATAAATTCTACCTGTTTTTAAAATTAGCATACCAAATTTAAGAGTGATGGGCTCAGTCCCACCTAATTCTGTGAACTCATGGACTGTAGCCTGGTAGGATGCTCTATCCATGGGATTTCCCAGGCAAGAATACTGGAGTGGGTTGCCATTTACTCCTGCAGGGAATCTTCCAAACCCAGGGGTCAAACTAGCATCTCCTGTGTCTCCTGCACTGGCAGGCAGATTCTTTACCACTGCACCACCTGGAAAGTCCCTTAAATGGTATGTGACAACCTAGAGGGGCTGGAGTCATGTATGGAAGTGAGAATTGGGCCATAAAGAAAGCTGAGCGCCAAAGAACTGATGCTTTTGAACTATGTGTTGGAGAAGACTCTTGAGAGTCCCTTGGACTGCAGGGAGATCCAACCAGTCCATCCGAAAGGAAATCAGTCCTGAGTGTTCATTGGAAGGACTGATGTTGAAGCTGAAACTCCAATACTTCGGCCACCTGATGTGAAGAGCTGACTCATTTGAAAAGACTCTGATGCTGGGAAAGATTGAAGCTGTGAGGAGAAGGGGACAACAGAGGATGAGATGGTTGGATGGCATCACTGACCCAATGGACATGACTTTGGGTGAACTCTGGGAGTTGGTGATGGACAGGGAGGCCTGGCATGCTGCAGTCCATGGGGTCACAAAGAGTTAAACCCAACTGAGCGACTGAACTGACTGAGAGGGGTGGGATGGGATGGGAGATGAGAAGAAGGTTCAAGAAGGAGGGGGCATATGAATAGATATGGCTGATTTATGTTGATGTATGACAGAAAACAACAGTATTGTAAATCAACTATCTCAAAATAAAAATAATTAATAGAAAAAAATTAAGAGCAGCAGAAATGATAAATATGTGGGTAAATGTCGAGGATTATTTTTTCTCCTCTCAAGTTCATTATAATATCTTTGATTGCTGAAAAGAAAAAAATTATAACACTGGGGTTGTCAATGCATGCAGATGTAATATTAATACATGTGCAACCTGTAACATGAAGACCCAGGGGGAAGTAAAGGAACCTATTTAGTTCTAGGAGTTCTATCTACACTGAGTTTGAAGTGCTAAAATATTTAAAACTTATATGAGAAAAACTTTAAAATCATCAATTATAAATTTAAACATGAACAAAAGGAAAATTTAGATATATACTATAATCTCAAACAAATGCTTAAAAGATACAAAAGAGATTAGTTCATGTGAAATATTAAAATAATTTGAATAATTCAAAAGAAAGCAGGAAAAGGAAAACTTATGAGCAAGAGGACAAAATGTAAATTTCAATCACATCAACACTAATATTTTTATTGTTTAAATGATTAATGGATTTAACATATCAAATGAAGGACAGAAAGTCCCGTATTCAGTTTTTAAAAGACCCAACTATATACTGTCTAAAAGATACATATTTTAAATATTAGCACATAGATGGACTAAAAATTTTAATGGGAAAAGAGTAGTTATATTATTTTAAACTTAACTTCAGAGCATGAATATTACTAGAGATAAAGAAATATATCAAATAATGGCCAAAATTTTCTGCAACAAGAAAATGGCAAACCTAAATGAGTATTAACATAACAACAGAGATCAAAACGCACTAACAAAAAAACTTATAGAAAAGAAAGAGAAAATTTAAAAATCTACAATTACTGTAATTATTGAAGAAGTCAACACTCAAAGGAGTTATTTTGAAAGAACAGAGATGGAAAATTAGTAAAGATATAGAAGCCAAGAACAAGCAACTTGCTCTAATCAACAGTTAAAGACAATTCATGCTACAAAAGCAGAATACATATCCCTTTTGGGTGAACGTGGTCTAGTCACTAAGAAAGATCATATTCCAGGTTATAAAATAAACTTTACATTTAAAAGGATCAGTTCAGTTCAGTTCAGT
>SJYW01000528.1:0-12833 GCA_006410735.1 Raphicerus campestris | reverse complement strand
AAAACTGAATCATTTTGCTATACCAGAAACTAACACAACTGTAAATCAACTACTGTAATTGTAAATTACAAAAACTTTTACAATAAAATAAACTATTATAATTGTAAACATTCACGTCCAACTCTTTGCAACCCCATGAATTGTAGTCTGCCAGGCTTCTGTCCTGGTGGATTCTGCAGGCAAGAATACTGGAGTGGGTCGCCATGCCTTCCTCCAGGGAATCTTCCCAATCCAGAGATCATACCCAAATCTCCCACTTTGCAGGCAGATTCTTTACCATCTGAGNGCCAGGCTTCTGTCCTGGTGGATTCTGCAGGCAAGAATACTGGAGTGGGTCGCCATGCCTTCCTCCAGGGAATCTTCCCAATCCAGAGATCATACCCAAATCTCCCACTTTGCAGGCAGATTCTTTACCATCTGAGCTACCTGGGAAGCCCATAATAAACCATAATGGGAAAGAATATGAAAAAGAATGTGTGCATACACACACACACACACACACAGATAAAACTGAATCATTTTGCTATACCAGAAACTAACACAATTGTAAATCAACTATGCTGCAATTTAAAAAATTATATTTTTTCCTTTCAAAGGTCACTGGATTTCCAAACTGGCTCACAACAATTTCTTGGAGTAATCTAATTAACTAAGAGCATTTATATTACTGAAAATACGAGTACTTTTTCTACTCAACCCTCAAAGACACTAGTTCTTTCACAAATTGTGGCCTAGTGTTAAAACATGTAATTGCAGGCAAACAAAACAAAGAATTTTAATCTTAAAAAAAACTAAAATATTACCTTACTTCTAATCCCTATGGTCACCACACTAAGGATCTGGGTGCTTATATTCTGACATTTATTCTCTGCATTCCACTACGCTGCTTCCTGGAAATCTTTACAATATTCTATATGACAATGAACAAGAATAACTGAGAAGTTATAAAAGTCAGGGTAGGGAGTAAGGGAGCAGCAGCAACCCAAAGTGACCTGTACTCACGGATGTGAAGCAGAACAGTTATCCTTTAAGAAAATCAGAATGAATACTGAGAACAGAGAATATGTAGAAAGCAGCAAGAAAGCTACTCTTAAAAAAAATGCAGCAAGGGTGAACCAGTTGCCCAAGGAAGGCTCAGACTAGTAAGAGAATATGACTCATATTATGAGGAATACAAATAAGTCACTGAGAACACTTACATTTGGAAATTCTTTACAAAATTTTATTTAAGAGTTCATGCCCTTATAAAAGGTACATCACATGAAGATAGTAAAAAAGACACTTTTTAAAATGAGAGACTTATACCTACTCATCTATTTTACCTCATAATTCTTTCCTACAAAATAGGGAGTTTTTTTTTTCCTTCTTCCATTTGTTCCTTCTGCTCTGAAAGTACAAGTGTTTTGAGGGATATCTTAATAGAATGTCCCATTTCCTTGCCAGGAAAGCAATAGCTTCCTGCTGGCTGGAATAAAGACAGACATTGGCATTCCTTGTTCCTAGAACCAAAAAGGTCAGTAAACTCCAAACTTAAATGCAACCTATTACTTGCATTATTTCTCCCCAAGTTTCTCTCTTATTCACACACTGTACTTTAAAACAATCTTAAATTTTAAGTACTCAAGAACTGCTTAAGAATTATTCAAGGATCTAAAGTTAATTTATTAATTAAACCTAGCAATTGTTTTCTATAAAAGAATCTCAAAGTCAATAAAAACTATACAGATGGAGGCCTCAATAGAAAGAAGGGGGTAAATTTTGAGGTAAATACATTTTATAACCCATGTCTCAGAGTAAGATCAATCCTACAAAATACTGAGGATGTTAAGAATGCAATTTACACAGTAAAAATGATTTGATTTGTTTTCAGTATGAAAGTATTTTTAATTTCCTTACTGCAGGTACAATGGCATCCAAGTCATCAATTTCTGTAACAGAAAAACAATAATAAAACAGTAGCTTCATCTAGTGTTAGGCTCAGATGAAATGATAACTCTGTGCAAAGGCAAACCTCAAACACAAAGGCAACATCACTAGTGCTTTCAAGCACATGAAATTTTTCTCTAAAAGTGTATCACTGATTAACAGGACATTTGTTTGTAAAAGCTACCTACAAAAGCATCTTCTGTCTCTGATATTAATCTCATTAGCAGTGTGCTCTTAACAACAGATTCTACTCAGCATATTTATAACATTATGTTACTGCCTCTTTCTAATATATGGGTGAGTTTACATGGTGAAATCCCTAGGAGAGGCCCTTTCTCTTTCCTGGGCCTCCATCTAAGGACTGAGGGATCTCTTCTGTCGGAACACAGATGATACAAGAAAGGAAAAGAATATGAGCAAATCTACAGCTGAGAATTACATTGTAATAAGTAAGGTCCAAAGATCAAGTTATTCCATGACCCGCATTCTAAAATCACACCTGTTTTTTCCTGAGAAATCTGCCTTATAAATAAACCTCACAGAGAAGGACCTTGGTTGATATGAGAATTTTCTCAACTAATCACACTACTCATAAGAAAAAACAAAGTCCTTCTCCATACTTGATATTCAGTAATCCACTCTGTAGTTCTAGATGCATAATATGACATCTGTTGTTGTTGTCTAGTTGCTAAGTTGTGTCTGACTCTGCAACCCCATGAACTGTAGCCCTCCAGGCTCCTCTGTCCATGGGATTTCCCAGGCAAGAATACTGGAGTGGGTTGCCATTTCCTCCTCCAGGGGATCTTCCCGACCCAGGGATCAAACCCACGTCTCCAGCACTGACAGGTGGATTCTTTATCACTAAGCCACCTCACATCTAGTAATAATAAAAATAGTCATGTTTGCCAAAACAGATTTAATTTCTGAAATGTTAATATTTACTCCAGAATGTCAACTGTGACCAAAGAGCACATGAACAATGCATATTGAAGCCAAAGATCCCACATGAACCATGCTGAGTATGATATCTGAGAAGAAGTTTCTATACAAGCATTATGAAATAAGTGTTAATAGCACACCTAGTAAAATGTTTGTTAATGACAAGAAACTCACTGTTAACCGCCACCTCAAAGCAAGTAAAATCATACTGCAGGAATCAAAGCTCTTTGAGATACAAGGCAATAAATACATTTCTACTTTTTCACATCTCAAGTAAAACTTTCAAATTATGTCTTCCCTTGCCATGCTCTTTTCAAATGTATGAGCATGAATAAAGTACACTCACTGTCTCCGTTGCTTCCAGTCTACATAAAATTGGCCACAAAAGTTTATGTTCAACTAGGCTATATACTCTAGACAGATATGCCTTTCATTTACTCATCTTCTTACCAAATTTTAACTTACTCATTCCTTTATCTTCTACCAAACCTTATCTCCTCTTCTAATTTAATTTCCTATGTCAACGAGTCATTCTTTAAAAAACAAAAAAAACCTTTCAACTTCAAATGAGCTACACAGAAAAAAAATTCATTAATCATAATGAATTAATGAAGTAAATAAATCACTGTNCTAATTTAATTTCCTATGTCAACGAGTCATTCTTTAAAAAACAAAAAAAACCTTTCAACTTCAAATGAGCTACACAGAAAAAAAATTCATTAATCATAATGAATTAATGGAGTAAATAAATCACTGTAACCTTTTTGAAAAGTGATTTTGTTTTGCTGGGTTTAGGGAAGCTTAGTTCCCCTACCGAGGATGAACCTACACTCTCAACAGTGAACACACATAGTCCTAGCCAGTGGACCACCAGGAATTCCCTAAAAAGTGTTCTTAATGGTAAGATTAGTTATTTTTATAGCCATAATAAGTCACAGTTAAAGTAAGAGATGTGGGTTTTTATTTTGCCTATGATTCCTGATTATATTTTTTTCCCCTTAAAGCCCTCAATCTGACCAAGAGTATAAATGTATCTCTTCCCTTCCACAAACTTATAAATTTATCTCCTTCCTACAGATGTTTACATTACATCATTTCTCATCATCTGAGGAAATTAAATTTAAAAAAAAAGAGTAGGTAGGAACTATCTTTTTTAAAAAAAGAAAAGGAGGAGGAAGAAGAAAAATTAAAAACACACCTATCTAGATCATAAATTCTACAGACATTTCTCATTATCCAGTGACAGTCAGGGTTAGAGTGGGCCTAACAAGAATAATGTCACTTCTCATTTTAAGGTCCTAAAACAAAAGGCTCAGCTCCTTAAAGAATATGTGCTTCTGTGTTCTGTAGATTAACCCCAAGCAACTTTAACTGCAAGTTAGAAGTTTGTTTTCACTACTATTAGTGGTTTCCAGACACTCTCTACCACTCTAGGTAAAAACACTAATACAGCGACTAAGGAACACTCTTTCCTCAAACCCAGTGACATCCTGAGACTCAATATTTAACCACCTCTGACAAAAATCTTACCTAAGATTTTGAGTAGATCATTAGTAAATGCCTGAAATGCTGGGAAAAATTCCTCATGTTCTTCCAATTTGTGGATAATGCTTTGAAAAAAAAAAGCACAATTTANTTAGAGTGGGCCTAACAAGAATAATGTCACTTCTCATTTTAAGGTCCTAAAACAAAAGGCTCAGCTCCTTAAAGAATATGTGCTTCTGTGTTCTGTAGATTAACCCCAAGCAACTTTAACTGCAAGTTAGAAGTTTGTTTTCACTACTATTAGTGGTTTCCAGACACTCTCTACCACTCTAGGTAAAAACACTAATACAGCGACTAAGGAACACTCTTTCCTCAAACCCAGTGACATCCTGAGACTCAATATTTAACCACCTCTGACAAAAATCTTACCTAAGATTTTGAGTAGATCATTAGTAAATGCCTGAAATGCTGGGAAAAATTCCTCATGTTCTTCCAATTTGTGGATAATGCTTTGAAAAAAAAGCACAATTTATACTGAATTTCTGACTTAGGATTCTTACATCTGATTAGACATAGAACATTTCAAAACAGAAAGAAACTGTCCTGCTAATTTAAATACAAATTTAATGATTATTTATTGCAATCTTTCTTTCTGAGTTCTTTGTTCATTTAGTAATACTTTTCTAAAACAAAACAAAACAAAATCTACTAGCCATATAATCATCTGTTCTAAGGTTAAATCTATCTAATATTTCTAATATGGGAACTTTCCATTTAGCTTGATGAGTCTTAAGAGACCATGTTTTCTAAAAATACCTGATTTTCATATCCTGTATTCTATTAAACATTAAGTATCAGTAATCTGTAAAACTGGGAGGGAGAAAAATACCAATAGTGAGACATACGTTCCTTTTAAAATCATCAAGTATCAGAAACCTCAAGTGTTAGATTAGGTTAGGGTTCCTCTTGGAAAACTTGCAGAACGTATGGAACATATACTTCCCTTATGTTGCAGTATAAAATCTGAGGGAGGAAGGAGGAAGAGTACAGCTATAACTTTTTGACATTAAAAAAAAATTAGGTTTTACATTGGAGATGCCTAGCTTTAAAAAAGAAATCCTTAATATCTTATCAAACACTGCACATACTCTTAGTGATTATTCAGTGATCTATGGTAATCTACTAAAAATTGGACTTACTTATATATTCTGAATTAACATGAAGTTGCTAACGAAGTTTTACTTTCTCCATTTATAATTTCCCTTGGGAATAAGCTTATAGCAAAAATGCTACAGTCCTGACTCAGACCCCAGAATCTACTTTTATCTTGAAAATATGTGATATTCTCTCCATCCCTAAGGTGTGAGATTATTTTTAAAAATGCTATTCCAAACAGGAAAGGTAAATAACTTATGAAGTTTTGAAAATCTTTAATTTTACCACTCCAGATATTCTGGATAATACTTTGCAACCTTTTAAAAATAAATACCTTTGAAGGTCTTCAGGTCCTAATACCTGCATAATCTTTTCATTCACATCTTCATTAATCAGCCTACACAATTTTCCAACTGTGCTTACCAGCACACACAATGAGGATGAACTATCTGCAAAAGAGAAATAAAAGGAAAGAATATTTTAAGGGAATTTTCAAAATTAAAAATCAAGTCAATTAAATTAATTAAATCAAATGCTATGTTTCTGTTACCCTCAATTTCTTACCTACCTTTTGTTGATTTATTAATGGGGCCTCCCTGGTGGCTCAGACAGTAAAGAATCGGCCTGCAATGCAGGAGACCCAGGTTCAATCCCTGAGTCGGGAAGATCCCCTGGAGAAGGGAATGGCTACCCACTCCAGTATTCTTGCCTGGAGGAGTCCATGGACAGAGGAGCCTGGTGGGTCATGGTCCATGGGATCACAGAGTCAGACTTATTAATAATCATTATTAAGTAGGGGGCCAAAATGAAAATGAGTCATTACCTAGTTCTAAGAGTTCTTGGAGATTTCTCACAGCATTGTTCAATTCTCCAAGCCTAGTATAAACTTCATTCATTCGAGGATAGACTCCAGTTAAAGAAGGAACATCAAATAATTTTTGGAAGTGAGAAACAATAGCTCGCAAAATATGGAAGTCTGGCATATTGCTGTCCTGCCCAAAAGAGAGGAAGTAAAAGAAAGTTCACATCTTAAAATTATTCTAAATCTTTAATAAAAACTTTAAAAAGAGAGTTAGAATATCTGTATCCATATCATTAA
Source organism: Raphicerus campestris (assembly GCA_006410735.1). Lineage (NCBI taxonomy): Eukaryota > Metazoa > Chordata > Mammalia > Artiodactyla > Bovidae > Raphicerus > Raphicerus campestris. The sequence continues at coordinate 6,229 of SJYW01000528.1, read as the reverse complement.
TTTCACATTAAAATGTGAAAATCTATATAAGTATTGGGTAGTATTACCTTTGCCTTATTTTCAACTTCTTCTAACATGGTATCTACTATAAACAACAGATCTTCAACTCTGACACCTTCATTTTCATCCTGCTTCTTTAAATTATGCCAAGGCACCAGTTCTGTAGACAGTATTTTCAAGGACTTATATAAATCCTTCATAACAAAAGAAATAATATGCTATTATGCATTTTTAAAGTTTTCATAATCATGTTAATAAAATATAATTATCCAAGCAGACGTAATACATATATTAACCATCATCAATATTTTTTAAAAAATACTGTTACCTGTTTAGAAAGAGTCTTTTAAATTCATTTTCTTCAGGCCTTACAAAAAACATTATACATATACCAATTATCTGGAATCTGGATGTTTAAAGTAATTGTATGTTATTTATTAGTAATGTATGCTATTTTTTAAGTAATTATTTTGAATTATTGATGAATAAAAAATAAGCCTGTCCTTTCTATTTTGCCCTTGATTTTTTAAATAACAGATTTATTGAGAAGTAATTCATATACCATAAAATTCATCCTCTTTAAGTGTGTAATTCAGTAGTCTCATTTACAGAGATGTGCAATCATCACAATTATCTTAATTCTAGAGTATTTTCATCATGCCAAAAAGAAACCCTTATTCCCCATTCTCTCTCGCTCCCAGGCTTTGGGTAACTACTAATCTTATTTTCTTTTTCTGTGGATTTGCCTATACTGAGCATTTCATTAAAAAACAGAATCATACAATATGTGACTTTTTGTGACAGTTTTCTTTCATTTAGGATATTTTCAAGATTCATCCATGTATGTAGCTCCAAGAAAAAATTTAATTTGAAAAGATGCCTAAAAAGTAATTCTACTTAATTTTCATGACCGCCTACTTGCTTTCCTGGCCTAAATATGTTGTCCTAATCTATTTAAAACTGTGCATAAGGAGCTGGGATCCTGTAAGTTTAGAAGTCTAAGACTGGTCAATCAATAAACAATATTGACTGGGCATCAACTATGTGCATAGCACAGTGCTTGGTGCTTGGCCCTTTAAACCAACAGTGTCATGCAAAAGAAATGTAATGTGTGTCACAGTAATATTATCTAGTAGCCATGTTAAAAAAGTAAAAAGAAATAGGTGACAATTTTAATATATTTAACCCAATATATCCAAAACAGTATCAATAGATCATCTATTTTAATTATCTTTTAATCATTTCCATACTATTTCTACTAAATCTGGTGTGTAATTTTATACTTGCAGCACATTTCAATTGTGACTATCATATTTCAAGTGATCAAAATCTACATGTAGCTGAGTGGATACTGTACTAGACAGTGCAACTCTAGAATACAGAAGGAAATATAGGAAGTTCTTATTTTTCTCAACTTCTTATTTTAGTCCTCCACTTTTTTAACACTCACTAATTAACACCTAGATGCAGGAGACCTGGTTCGATCCCTGGGTTGGGAAGATGCCCTGGAGGAAGGCATGCAACCCATTCCAGTATTCTTGTCTAGAGAATCCCCATGGACAGAGGAGGGGCTTACAGACCATGGGGCTGCAGAGTTGAACATGACTGAGTGACTAAGCACAAGCACAATTAACACCTAGACCTCACACATTAGTATTGTTAACCTTTCATTTGGTAAGACAGAGAAGACAATGGCACCCCACTCCAGTACTCTTGCCTAGAGAATCTCAGGGACGGGGGAGCCTGGTGGGCTGCCGTCTGTCTGTCGGGTTGCACAGAGTTGGACACGACTGAAGCGACTTAGCAGCAGCAGCAGCAGCATTTGTTAAGAAGGAGGAAGAGTATAACATTTTGATAGTTTTTTAAAAATTAGCAATTCAAGGCAACATATTCAGTGTCAAATAAATGTACTAAACAATTAGTACCACCAGAATTTGAAAAAGTCAGGAAGTCACAACACAATGACACTTTCATTAACCAACATTTCATCAGTAAGGTACAATTATAAAGAAAAAACCTACGGTAAAAGCACACCGAATACAAAACTTTGATTGAGAATAAAAGTATATAAAGCCCACAGACTCTGATACATTTTCAAAGCATGTAGAGAGTATTCAACCACATACCTTTAAGGAAGCCAGCTGATCTGCCCACATTTCTATTATAGGAACAAGATGCTCAAATCCACAATCCTGAATAAGATCTCTATTAAAATGTTGGGCTATTCCTTTGCTCTGTTTATATATTATTACTGGAGCTCTTGGATTATGAATAATTGAATTGATGCTACTCAATACCTTTAAAAAAAGATGGCATTTTTAGTTGAAAAGTTTATCACAGTCCTATCAGAGTGATCTATGTTAGAGTGCTTATGTATCAATGCAACATCATTTTCTGAGCTACAGATTCACTGAACAGGAATCACCAAGACAAGTGTCTTTCAAAGGGCTGTACAGAATGAGTAAAAAATGCTGTTTTCTTCTTTCCCCATAGAAAGCTACAGATCTCCTGAGAATTTAATTTCTGATGGTTATTTACAAGTAGTTGTTGTTTGGCTTAGAACGTACATTTCAATGTTTTGATTCTATTACTTTTAAACTCTACTTTGAATACCATTTTAATGGCAAAAATAATTCCCCTTCATTAAATTACTAATGAGCACAGGAATATTCATCCTCCCTCTCCCTCACATCAAAAATTAAGGGCAGCAGAACAGGAAAAGCAGGGAGCTGATCTCCAGGTCATAGCACAACCCCATTCCATGAGGGTAATGGTGAACCAAGGAGGATTACATATATGGCTACCAGTGTGTATCCATACTTTGCAGACTGTTTGCAAAAATTACTGCAATTTTTCTCTTTCTTTGTGCTCTCGCCTTTGCAATATGACACTGCAGGTTCTCCCATCAAGAAATAGAGTCTATTTTCTACTCCGTGAATCTAGGGGCAACCTTGGGTCTTGCTCTGGCAGACAGAAAAGGAAATAATGGTGTGCCAGTTTGGAGCCCAAGACTCAAAAGGCCTTGATTATTTCTGCTCTCTCCTATTGAGCTCTTCTACCCTGTGGAAGTGAAGTTGCTCAGTCGTGTGTGACTGTTTGCAACCCCATGGACTGTAGCCTAACAGGTTCCTCCGTCTGTGGAATTTTCCAGGCAAGAGTACTGGAGTGGGATTTTATATTTCCACCTCCAGGGGATCTTCCTGAACTGGGGATCGAACCCAGGTCTCCTGCATTGCTGGCAAATGCTTTACCCTCTGAGCTACCAGGGAAGCCCCTTGGGCAGAGGAGCATGGCAGGCTACAGTCTATGGGGTAGCAAAGAGTTGGACACTGCTGAGCGACTAAGATGATGATGATGAAGCCCTGTGGAAGAGCCCAGGCTGAATGGTGAATGATAAAAGACACAAAGCCCAGTCAACCCAATCACCCTGATATCCATTCAACTCCAGAGCCACCTAGCTCTGTATCTGATAGCAGGTGCATAAAGGAGCCCAGCTGAGAACTGCTCAGCTATTCAAGCACAGTAATACTAAAAGTGTTATTTTAAGTCATTAAGTTTTAGGAGGGTTGCTTACACAGCAAAAATAAAGTGATAAAGACAAAAGGTGAAGGTGAAGTCGCTCAGTCATGTCCGACTCTTTGCAACCCCGTGGACTGTAACCTACTAGGCTTCTCTGTCCATGGGATTCTCCGTCCATGGGATTCTCCAGGCAAGAACACTGGAGTGGATTGCCATTTCCTTCTCCAAGGGATCTTCCCAACCCAGGTATCGAACCCGGGTCTCCCGCATTGGAGGCAGACGCTTTAACCTCTGAGCCACCAGAGAGGCCCAAGGAGAGGAAGCAGCAACATGAGAAGTTTGCCTTTTTACTTTATGGTAGGTAAGAATATACCCTGTGACCAAGGACACTTTGGAACAGTCAAGCTTTGCTTTCATGGAAAAAAAATAGTACACATAGCTGGAGGCCTTTAAGGGAGTGTCAGCTGAACAAGAGGAGAAAGATTCATAAGAGGTCAGTTGGAAAAAATGACACACACACACACATTCTATGATAGAGAAAAACGGGCACTATTTGGTCATCAGCCACACAAAGGGCACCAGTGCTAGATTACACCAGCACCAGTCAAGAAAGGTTCTACTCTTTTGCATTCTAGTCTCACTCAACATCCACCCTCACTGCCAGTGTGGAAGAAGCCAGATAGAGCAGAGGACAGCAATGAAACAGTGAAACAGATCACAATCCCTTGCCACACTGCTTATTTGGAGAAGTACAGGGCAGGCACAATTTGAACTGGATGAAAGACGGAAGTTTTGATGGAGATTTNTATGTGAGAGTTGGACTGTGAAGAAGGCTGAGTGCCGAAGAATTAATGCTTTTGAACTGTGGTGTTGGAGAAGACTCTTGAGAGTCCCTTGGACTGCAAGAGATCCAACCACTCCATTTTGAAAGAGATCAGCCCTGGGATTACTTTGGAAGGAATGATGCTAAAGCTGGAAGTCCAGTACTTTGGCCACCTCATGCGGAGAGTTGACTCATTGGAAAAGACTGATGCTGGGAGGGATTGGGGGCAGGAGGAGAAGGGGACAACAGAAGATGAGATGGCTGGATGGCATCATGGACTCAATGGACGTGAGTCTGAGTGAACTCCAGGAGTTGGTGATGAACAGGGAGGCCTGGTGTGCTGCGATTCATGGGGTTGCAAAGAGTCAGACACGATTGAGCAACTGAACTGAACTGAAGGAAATTTCATCAAAATTTTCTTGATGAAAAATTGGGAGAACAAATTATTTAAATCTCCATCAAAACTTCAGTCTTTCATCCAGTTCAAATTGTGCCTGCCCTGTAGTTCTCCAAATAAGCAGTGTGGCAAGGGATTGTGATCTGTTTCACTATTTCATTGCTGTCCTCTGCTCTATCTGGCTTCTTCCACACTGGCAGTGAGGGTGGATGTTGAGTGAGACTAGAATGCAAAAGAGTAGAACCTTTCTTGACTGGTGCTGGTGTAATCTAGCACTGGTGCCCTTTGTGTGGCTGATGACCAAATAGTGCCCGTTTTTCTCTGTCATAGAATGTGTGTGTGTGTGTCGTTTTTTCCAACTGACCTCTTATGAATCCTTCTCCTCTTGTTCAGCTGACACTCCCTTAAAGGCCTCCAGCTATGTGTACTATTTTTTTTCCATGAAAGCAAAGCTTGACTGTTCCAAAGTGTCCTTGGTCACAGGGTATATTCTTACCTACCATAAAGTAAAAAGGCAAACTTCTCATGTTGCTGCTTCCTCTCCTTGGGCCTCTCTGGTGGCTCAGAGGTTAAAGCGTCTGCCTCCAATGCGGGAGACCCGGGTTCGATACCTGGGTTGGGAAGATCCCTTGGAGAAGGAAATGGCAATCTACTCCAGTGTTCTTGCCTGGAGAATCCCATGGACGGAGAATCCCATGGACAGAGAAGCCTAGTAGATTACAGTCCACGGGGTCGCAGAGTCGGACGTGACTGAGCGACTTCACCTTCACCTTTTGTCTTTATCACTTTATTTTTGCTGTGTAAGCAACCCTCCTAAAACTTAATGACTTAAAATAACACTTTTAGTATTACTGTGCTTGAATAGCTGAGCAGTTCTCAGCTGGGCTCCTTTATGCACCTGCTATCAGATACAGAGCTAGGTGGCTCTGGAGTTGAATGGATATCAGGGTGATTGGGTTGACTGGGCTATGTGTCTTTTATCATTCACCATTCAGCCTGTGCTCTTCCACAGGGCATCATCATCATGTTAGTTGCTCAGCAGTGTCCAACTCTTTGCTACCCCATGGACTGTAGCCTGCCATGCTCCTCTGCCCAAGGGGCTTCCCTGATAGCTCAGAGGGTGAAGCATTTGCCAGCAATGCAGGAGACCTGGGTTCGATCCCCAGGTCAGGAAGATCCCCTGGCAGAGGAAATGTAAAATCCCACTCCAGTACTCTTGCCTGGAAAATTCCACAGACGGAGGAACCTGTTAGGCTGCAGTCCATAGGGTTGCAAAGAGTCACACGTGACTGAGCAACTTCACTTCCACAGGGTAGAAGAGCTCAATAGGAGAGAGCAGAAATAATCAAGGCCCCTTGAGTCTTGGACTCCAAATTGGCACACCATTATTTCCTTTTCTGTCTGCCAGAGTAAGACCCAAGGTTGCCCCTAGATTCACGGAGTAGAAAATAGACTCTATTTCTTGATGGGAGAAACTGCAGTGTCATATT
>SJYW01000525.1:161354-177059 GCA_006410735.1 Raphicerus campestris | reverse complement strand
TAATGCATCCTAAGGCCCACTTGACTTCACATCCAGGATGTCTGGCTCTAGGTGAGTGACCACACCATGGTCTGGATTAACTGGGTCATTAAAACCTTTCTTGTACAGTTCTTCCATGTATTCCTGCCTCTTCTTAATCTCTCTGCTTCTTCTAGTTCCTTACCATTTTTGTCCTTTATTGAGCCCATCTTTGCATGAAATGTTCCCTTGATATCTCTAATTTTCTCGAAGAGATCTCTGCTGCTGCTGCTGCTGCTGCTGCTACTGCTACGTCGCTTCAGTCGTGTCCGACTTTGTGTGACGCCAATAGACGGCAGCCCAGCAGGCTCCCCCGTCCCTGGGATTCTCCAGGCAAGAACACTGGAGTGGGTTGCCATTTCCTTCTCCAATGCATGAAAGTGAAAGTGAAGTCGCTCCGTCGTGTCCGACTCTTAGCGACCCCCTGGACTGCAGCCTACCAGGCTCCTCCACCCATGGGAGACCTCTAGTCTTTCCCATTCTGTTTTCCGGTTTCTTTGCATTGATCACTGAGGAAGGCTTTCTTACCTCTCCTTGCTATTCTTTGGAACTCTGCATTCAGATGGGTATATCTTTCCCTTTATCTTTTGCCTTTCGCGTCTCTTCTTCTCTCAGCTATTTGTAAGCCCTCCTTAGAGAACCATTTTGCTTTGTTGCATTTATTTTTCTTGGGGATGGTTTTGGTCACCACCTCCTGTACAGTGTTACTGACCTTTGTTCATAGATCTTCAGGCACTCTGTCTATTAGATCTGGTCCTTTAAATCTATTTCTTACTTCCACTGTATAATCATAAAAGGATTTGATTTAGGTCATACCTGAATGGCCTAGTGGTTTTCCCTACTTGCTTCAATTTAAGTCTGAATTTTGCAGTAAGGAGCTGATGATCTGACCCATAGTCAGCTCCAGATCTTGTGTTTTCTGAGTGTATAGAGCTTCTTCATCTTTGGCTACGAAGAATATAATCCGCGTGACTTCAGTACTGATGGTCTGGTGAGGTCCATGTGTAGAGTCGTCTCTTGTTTTATTGGAGGATGGTATTTGCTATGACCAGTGTGTTCTTTGGCAAAACTCTGTTAGCCTTTGCCCTGCTTCATTTCGTGCTCTAAGGCCAAACTTGCCTGTTACTCCAGCTATCTCCTGCCTTTCTACTTTTACATTCCAGTCCCCTATGATGGAAAGGACATCTTTTGATGTTGGTTCTAGAAGGTCTTGTATTTTGTACATATGTGTAACTAATTCCCCCTCAAACTCTCCAGCAAATCTATGAAACATCTTACATTGTAGACAGATATACCAGGTGTTTTCTCTGTTTCTTGCTTTTCCTGGGGACATTCTTCCTGGAGTCCTGTGTCCCCCGTTCCTTTCATGACTGGCTGCTTTCTAGACACGCTGCACAGCTCTCCTCCGGAGCTTTGTTTCATCATCACCTGAGAATTTCTTCCCCTCTCCTTTTGCTAATTTTTGGTTTTCTTGAATTTTTCCTCTTTCACAGTTTATATTTTTAAGTACTAAAATGTGTACTTGTGAAAGAGGTTAAATTTTTGAGATCCTGTACATCTGGAAATTCTACCCTTAAACTGATGGATGGGTTTAGGTTAGACATCAGATTCTAGGCTGGAAGTAATTTTCCCTCAGAAGTTTTTTAAGTCATGGCTTTATTTCTTCTAGTTTCTTCTGTTGCACTAAAAAGTCCAACAGGGACTTCCCTGGTGGTCCCCTGGTTAAAAATCCACCTTGCAATGTAGAGATTTGACCCTACCTGGATTTGACCCCTGGTTGGGGAACTAGGGTCCCACATGCTCTGGGGCATAGCCAACATATTAAAAAAAAAAAAAGAAAGGTCCAGCAGTATTCAGATTCCCCATCCTTTGGATGTGATCTTTTTATCTCGCTGATACTGCTTAGTATTTTTTCCTTTTTTCCCAGCATTCCTGACTTTCGTGATGATGTGCCTTTGCCTTGCGTATGCTTTCTCATCATTGTTGCTGTTTCTGTTTTGTTCGGCCACACCGCGTGTCTTGCGGGATCTTGGTTCCCTGAGCAGGGATGGAACCTGTGCCCCTGCAGTGGAAGCGTGCTCGCCACTGAGCCTTCAGGAAATTCCCCTGGTTTTTACATGTTATTTTGGCACTTCGTGACTCTGTTTTTGGAAATGCACGATGTTCAATTCTAGGAAATCATTTTTTCGTTTCTGTAATAAAATTCTTTTCTCCCATTCCTTCATATCCATTGTCTTCATTTTTCTTCTAGAATTCCTATTAGTTGTTGGACCTCCTTGTCTGGTTATTTTTTTTCCCCCTTATTCCTGTTTCTTTAGTTTTTTTGTTTTGCTTTCCAGAATAATTTTTTGCATTGATATTCCAGCAGATCTGTTGAATTTTTATTTTCCTCTGAATGTTCTTTTTTCAGATATATATATATATATATAGAGAGAGAGAGAGAGAGAAAGAGCATTCTGTTCTCGTTGTATGTCTGCATTATCTTTCCTCGAAACTTGAAGAGGCCTGTCAGCACAGTTCTTTCTTAGTGATGAGAGAGAGAGATTTCCTCAGTTGATCTTTACTTTGGAGAGGATGTCCCAGCATGCTCCAGATCTCTTGACCCCTAAGGACTTCCCTGCTGCGCTGGGCTCCTCAGACTTCATGGAGTTTGTCTTTTACCCTTTGCAGTGCATACAGCTACCAAGGCCGCCGATGTCCTTGCCCCTTACTACTCACCAAGTGGCAGTAGCAACATGTCATTGATGTAGTGGACCCGCATGAGATTACACAAGATAACTGGCTCGCTCCATGGTGAGGGTCGGCAAGTTTGGAATTTGCAGGTCCAGCCGGAGACCCAGGGAGGAGTCTGCTATTCTCTTGAGTCCAAGGGAAGTCTGGAGGCAGCCCTTCTGCCTCGGGGAACTTGAGTCTTTCTTCACAAGGTCTTCAGCTGACAGGATGAGGTCTGTCCACATTAACAGGGGTCTTCTGCTGTTCAGTGTCTGCTGGCTTCAGTGCGAACCACACCTAAAAAGACGGCTTCACAGTAACACCTGGACTAAAGTTTGACCAGGCACCTGGGCCCTGTAGCCCAGCCAAGCTGACATGTACAGTGAAACATCACACCCTGTATCCTTTAGGTCTGCATGTGACATCAGTCTTTGCCATTCTCCTGGGGTGTGGTTTTCTTTTCTCACTGCTCTTTTAACTGGAGGGTGAGAATGGCAGCTTCAGAGACTTCCACTTGGCCTTCTACATCAGGACAGCTCCAGTGTGCCATCTGAAGAGTATGCTTTCTAGGACTACTCTTGGTACCAATTGTGTAGGATCAGGATTGGGGAGTTTTGAAATGAGGACATCATCTGATTGATCGTGTGCTGGCAGTGTGGAACTTGATGGCCCTTCTGAGCTGTCCCCACCCGGAGGAAGGAGGCTAGGCCTTCAAAGCCCTGCACTTTCCAGTCTTTGGAAACAGGCAGCTCCCTTGGCTGTACGCAGTTCTAGGAGGCACTCCGAGAGAGGAAGTCAGCCAGCTTTCCCAGCAGGTAGCGGAATGAGTGCCTTGGCCCTGAAGCAGGAGCTGATTGGTACAACCCAGCAGCCGCTGTCAGATGCCTGTATCTGTTTTTAAAAACATCAGCCTTGTTGAGGCATAATTTACATGGCATAAAATTTGATGGTTTTTAGTCTCTTCACAGAGGTGTGCAACCATCACCTCTATCTGATTTTAGAACGTTTTTATCACTCCAGAAAGAAACTCCATTGCCATTAGCAGTCCCTAGCTTCCCCTCCCCCAGGCAGCCACTAAGCTACTCTCTGCTCCATGGATTTGCCTGTTCCAGACACTTCTGTAGATGGAGTCATATAACAGGTGGTCTTTTCCATATCTGCTGTTAAAATGCAGTGTGACTCATAATTTAACTGCTTTCACATTCGTGTTTTAATGAGAACTAAAGCGTAAGGATGGTGAGAATTTTGCAGCTTCTTTGAACATGTCACCTAATATTTTGTCTTTTTTTTTTTTTAATATTTTGTCTTTAAACACATACTTTGAAGCAAAAACTCCAGTGCATTTGTTTCCTCCAGAGAAAGCAGTGGGAAATGCTATTTTCTCGTTCCTCACATTACTCAAGCCATTTTGGCATCTCTAAAATTCCTGGAAGTTTCATAGGTAAAGACTTAGAGAAATATAAGATCCTATTGACTAATCTCAATCCTCGGCCCCAAAAATGAGTCTATAAATGTCATTTCTAGCATATTTTATAGAATATTCACATTTTGGGGTCATTTATCTAGCGAAAGATAAGTAGAGATTGAATCCTGTNCCTTTCTTTGGGATTGGAATGAAAACTGACCTTTTTCAGTCCTGTGGCCATTTCTGAGTTTTCCAAATTTGCTGGCATATTGAGTGCAGCACTTTACCAGCATCACCTTTTAGGATTTGAAATAGCTCAGCTGGAATTTCATCACCTACACTAGCTTTGTTTGTTATAATGCATCCTAAGGCCCACTTGACTTCACATCCAGGATGTCTGGCTCTAGGTGAGTGACCACACCATGGTCTGGATTAACTGGGTCATTAAAACCTTTCTTGTACAGTTCTTCCATGTATTCCTGCCTCTTCTTAATCTCTCTGCTTCTTCTAGTTCCTTACCATTTTTGTCCTTTATTGAGCCCATCTTTGCATGAAATGTTCCCTTGATATCTCTAATTTTCTCGAAGAGATCTCTGCTGCTGCTGCTGCTGCTGCTGCTACTGCTACGTCGCTTCAGTCGTGTCCGACTTTGTGTGACGCCCATAGACGGCAGCCCAGCAGGCTCCCCCGTCCCTGGGATTCTCCAGGCAAGAACACTGGAGTGGGTTGCCATTTCCTTCTCCAATGCATGAAAGTGAAAGTGAAGTCGCTCCGTCGTGTCCGACTCTTAGCGACCCCCTGGACTGCAGCCTACCAGGCTCCTCCACCCGTGGGAGACCTCTAGTCTTTCCCATTCTGTTTTCCGGTTTCTTTGCATTGATCACTGAGGAAGGCTTTCTTACCTCTCCTTGCTATTCTTTGGAACACTGCATTCAGATGGGTATCTCTTTCCCTTTATCTTTTGCTTTTCGCGTCTCTTCTTCTCTCAGCTATTTGTAAGCCCTCCTTAGAGAACCATTTTGCTTTGTTGCATTTATTTTTCTTGGGGATGGTTTTGGTCACCACCTCCTGTACAGTGTTACTGACCTTTGTTCATAGATCTTCAGGCACTCTGTCTATTAGATCTGGTCCTTTAAATCTATTTCTTACTTCCACTGTATAATCATAAAAGGATTTGATTTAGGTCATACCTGAATGGCCTAGTGGTTTTCCCTACTTGCTTCAATTTAAGTCTGAATTTTGCAGTAAGGAGCTGATGATCTGACCCATAGTCAGCTCCAGATCTTGTGTTTTCTGAGTGTATAGAGCTTCTTCATCTTTGGCTACGAAGAATATAATCCGCGTGACTTCAGTACTGATGGTCTGGTGAGGTCCATGTGTAGAGTCGTCTCTTGTTTTATTGGAGGATGGTATTTGCTATGACCAGTGTGTTCTTTGGCAAAACTCTGTTAGCCTTTGCCCTGCTTCATTTTGTGCTCCAAGGCCAAACTTGCCTGTTACTCCAGCTATCTCCTGCCTTTCTACTTTTACATTCCAGTCCCCTATGATGGAAAGGACATGTTTTGATGTTGGTTCTAGAAGGTCTTGTATTTTGTACATATGTGTAACTAATTCCCCCTCAAACTCTCCAACAAATCTATGAAACATCTTACCTTGTAGACAAATATACCAGGTGTTTTCTCTGTTTCTTGCTTTTCCTGGGGACATTCTTCCTGGAGTCCTGTGTCCCCCGTTCCTTTCATGACCGGCTGCTTTCTAGACACGCTGCACAGCTCTCCTCCGGAGCTTTGTTTCATCATCACCTGAGAATTTCTTCCCCTCTCCTTTTGCTAATTTTTGGTTTTCTTGAATTTTTCCTCTTTCACAGTTTATATTTTTAAGTACTAAAATGTGTACTTGTGAAAGAGGTTAAATTTTTGAGATCCTGTACATCTGGAAATTCTACCCTTAAACTGATGGATGGGTTTAGGTTAGACATCAGATTCTAGGCTGGAAGTAATTTTCCCTCAGAAGTTTTTTAAGTCATGGCTTTATTTCTTCTAGTTTCTTCTGTTGCACTAAAAAGTCCAACAGGGACTTCCCTGGTGGTCCCCTGGTTAAAAATCCACCTTGCAATGTAGAGATTTGACCCTACCTGGATTTGACCCCTGGTTGGGGAACTAGGGTCCCACATGCTCTGGGGCATAGCCAACATATTAAAAAAAAAAAAAGAAAGGTCCAGCAGTATTCAGATTCCCCATCCTTTGGATGTGATCTTTTTATCTCGCTGATACTGCTTAGTATTTTTTCCTTTTTTCCCAGCATTCCTGACTTTCGTGATGATGTGCCTTTGCCTTGCGTATGCTTTCTCATCGTTGTTGCTGTTTCTGTTTTGTTCGGCCACACCGCGTGTCTTGCGGGATCTTGGTTCCCTGAGCAGGGATGGAACCTGTGCCCCTGCAGTGGAAGCGTGCTCGCCACTGAGCCTTCAGGAAATTCCCCTGGTTTTTACATGTTATTTTGGCACTTCGTGACTCTGTTTTTGGAAATGCACGATGTTCAATTCTAGGAAATCATTTTTTCGTTTCTGTAATAAAATTCTTTTCTCCCATTCCTTCATATCCATTGTCTTCATTTTTCTTCTAGAATTCCTATTAGTTGTTGGACCTCCTTGTCTGGTTATTATTTTTCCCCCTTATTCCTGTTTCTTTAGTTTTTTTGTTTTGCTTTCCAGAATAATTTTTTGCATTGATATTCCAGCAGATCTGTTGAATTTTTATTTTCCTCTGAATGTTCTTTTTTCAGATATATATATATATATATAGAGAGAGAGAGAGAGAGAAAGAGCATTCTGTTCTCGTTGTATGTCTGCATTATCTTTCCTCGAAACTTGAAGAGGCCTGTCAGCACAGTTCTTTCTTAGTGATGAGAGAGAGAGATTTCCTCAGTTGATCTTTACTTTGGAGAGGATGTCCCAGCATGCTCCAGATCTCTTGACCCCTAAGGACTTCCCTGCTGCGCTGGGCTCCTCAGACTTCATGGAGTTTGTCTTTTACCCTTTGCAGTGCATACAGCTACCAAGGCCGCCGATGTCCTTGCCCCTTACTACTCACCAAGTGGCAGTAGCAACATGTCATTGATGTAGTGGACCCGCATGAGATTACACAAGATAACTGGCTCGCTCCATGGTGAGGGTCGGCAAGTTTGGAATTTGCAGGTCCAGCCGGAGACCCAGGGAGGAGTCTGCTCTTCTCTTGAGTCCAAGGGAAGTCTGGAGGCAGCCCTTCTGCCTCGGGGAACTTGAGTCTTTCTTCACAAGGTCTTCAGCTGACAGGATGAGGTCTGTCCACATTAACAGGGGTCTTCTGCTGTTCAGTGTCTGCTGGCTTCAGTGCGAACCACACCTAAAAAGACGGCTTCACAGTAACACCTGGACTAAAGTTTGACCAGGCACCTGGGCCCTGTAGCCCAGCCAAGCTGACATGTACAGTGAAACATCACACCCTGTATCCTTTAGGTCTGCATGTGACATCAGTCTTTGCCATTCTCNCACAAGGTCTTCAGCTGACAGGATGAGGTCTGTCCACATTAACAGGGGTCTTCTGCTGTTCAGTGTCTGCTGGCTTCAGTGTGAACCACACCTAAAAAGATGGCTTCACAGTAACACCTGGACTAAAGTTTGACCAGGCAACTGGGCCCTGTAGCCCAGCCAAGCTGACATATGCAGTGAAACATCACGCCCTGTATCCTTTAGGTCTGCATGTGACATTAGTCTTTGCCATTTCTCCTGGGGTGTGGTTTTCTTTTCTCACTGCTCTTTTAACTAGAGGGTGAGAATGGCAGCTTCAGAGACTTCCACTTGGCCTTCTACATCAGGACAGCTCCAGTGTGCCATCTGAAGAGTATGCTTTCTAGGACTACTCTTGGTACCAATTGTGTAGGATCAGGATTGGGGAGTTTTGAAATGAGGACATCATCTGATTGATCGTGTGCTGGCAGTGTGGAACTTGATGGCCCTTCTGAGCTGTCCCCACCCGGAGGAAGGAGGCTAGGCCTTCAAAGCCCTGCACTTTCCAGTCTTTGGAAACAGGCAGCTCCCTTGGCTGTACGCAGTTCTAGGAGGCACTCCGAGAGAGGAAGTCAGCCAGCTTTCCCAGCAGGTAGCGGAATGAGTGCCTTGGCCCTGAAGCAGGAGCTGATTGGTACAACCCAGCAGCCGCTGTCAGATGCCTGTATCTGTTTTTAAAAACATCAGCCTTGTTGAGGCATAATTTACATGGCATAAAATTTGATGGTTTTTAGTCTCTTCACAGAGGTGTGCAACCATCACCTCTATCTGATTTTAGAACGTTTTTATCACTCCAGAAAGAAACTCCATTGCCATTAGCAGTCCCTAGCTTCCCCTCCCCCAGGCAGCCACTAAGCTACTCTCTGCTCCATGGATTTGCCTGTTCCAGACACTTCTGTAGATGGNCCCTGCTGCGCTGGGCTCCTCAGACTTCATGGAGTTTGTCTTTTACCCTTTGCAGTGCATACAGCTACCCAGGCCGCCGATGTCCTTGCCCCTTACTACTCACCAAGTGGCAGTAGCAACATGTCATTGATGTAGTGGACCCGCATGAGATTACACAAGATAACTGGCTCGCTCCATGGTGAGGGTCGGCAAGTTTGGAATTTGCAGGTCCAGCCGGAGACCCAGGGAGGAGTCTGCTCTTCTCTTGAGTCCAAGGGAAGTCTGGAGGCAGCCCTTCTGCCTCGGGGAACTTTAGTCTTTCTTCACAAGGTCTTCAGCTGACAGGATGAGGTCTGTCCACATTAACAGGGGTCTTCTGCTGTTCAGTGTCTGCTGGCTTCAGTGTGAACCACACCTAAAAAGATGGCTTCACAGTAACACCTGGACTAAAGTTTGACCAGGCAACTGGGCCCTGTAGCCCAGCCAAGCTGACATATGCAGTGAAACATCACGCCCTGTATCCTTTAGGTCTGCATGTGACATTAGTCTTTGCCATTTCTCCTGGGGTGTGGTTTTCTTTTCTCACTGCTCTTTTAACTAGAGGGTGAGAATGGCAGCTTCAGAGACTTCCACTTGGCCTTCTACATCAGGACAGCTCCAGTGTGCCATCTGAAGAGTATGCTTTCTAGGACTACTCTTGGTACCAATTGTGTAGGATCAGGATTGGGGAGTTTTGAAATGAGGACATCATCTGATTGATCGTGTGCTGGCAGTGTGGAACTTGATGGCCCTTCTGAGCTGTCCCCACCCGGAGGAAGGAGGCTAGGCCTTCAAAGCCCTGCACTTTCCAGTCTTTGGAAACAGGCAGCTCCCTTGGCTGTACGCAGTTCTAGGAGGCACTCCGAGAGAGGAAGTCAGCCAGCTTTCCCAGCAGGTAGCGGAATGAGTGCCTTGGCCCTGAAGCAGGAGCTGATTGGTACAACCCAGCAGCCGCTGTCAGATGCCTGTATCTGTTTTTAAAAACATCAGCCTTGTTGAGGCATAATTTACATGGCATAAAATTTGATGGTTTTTAGTCTCTTCACAGAGGTGTGCAACCATCACCTCTATCTGATTTTAGAACGTTTTTATCACTCCAGAAAGAAACTCCATTGCCATTAGCAGTCCCTAGCTTCCCCTCCCCCAGGCAGCCACTAAGCTACTCTCTGCTCCATGGATTTGCCTGTTCCAGACACTTCTGTAGATGGAGTCATATAACAGGTGGTCTTTTCCATATCTGCTGTTAAAATGCAGTGTGACTCATAATTTAACTGCTTTCACATTCGTCTTTTAATGAGAACTAAAGCGTAAGGATGGTGAGAATTTTGCAGCTTCTTTGAACATGTCACCTAATATTTTGTCTTTTTTTTTTTTTAATATTTTGTCTTTAAACACATACTTTGAAGCAAAAACTCCAGTGCATTTGTTTCCTCCAGAGAAAGCAGTGGGAAATGCTATTTTCTCGTTCCTCACATTACTCAAGCCATTTTGGCATCTCTAAAATTCCTGGAAGTTTCATAGGTAAAGACTTAGAGAAATATAAGATCCTATTGACTAATCTCAATCCTCGGCCCCAAAAATGAGTCTATAAATGTCATTTCTAGCATATTTTATAGAATATTCACATTTTGGGGTCATTTATCTAGCGAAAGATAAGTAGAGATTGAATCCTGTGAATTTAGGAACATCTCAATGATTAATATGAAACATTTAGGTTAAAGAAACCCTTCACCTTAGTGGAGCCTCTAATTAATAGCATTTTATTCTTTTCTGCAATGACTTTATAGATAAAACTAGAAAATCCAGGCATTAGGCATGTACTCAATAAATATTTGTTTAATGAAAAAAATGGTAGTGTGTGAATTCTGATTATTAAGAAGGATGGTCACATCTGAAAAATCTGAATCTAAAATTGAATACATTCTTTTGTCTAATTTTGTTCCTTACTATTCTCTTTAAGTTAAAGCCTAAGCACTTGTTAAAAGAACACAGGGCATTGTTACTGGGAGAATAATGTGATGAGCTGTTGAGGGCACTGACGCTGCTGCTCACCTTGGCAGGCAGTCGACGTTTACGCGATTTTGGAAAAATTTAGTTCCATGAAGTAAAGTATATTAGACTAGGAGTTAGGGAAGCTGGCTGTGGACCCAGCTCTGTGGCTAAATTTTGATCCAAAGGTATCCAAGAAAAGTCTAACGCATAGTTTTACATATGTTTTATTTCTGTGTTTATCTTTAAACTTGATATATTTTAGAATACATTAGGAACAAAAACCATTGGTGTGACTTACTGTTGTTTAAGAAATAATGACAACTAAGATTTATTGGTACGGTTATTCACCCCCTTATTCAGCCGCTGCTTTTCCAGTACCTACTATGTGCCAGGGGATTAAAGGTGAATAAAGGCTGGTCTCTGTCATCAGTTTATTCCTACAGTTGAGACAGGGGACACACGTTTAGATCCCACTCTCTGATTGGCTGTGTGATCGTGGCCATGTTCCTCTGTGTCCCTGTGTTTAAAATGAGTGCTTGATTTGCTGGGGTGTCAGTTTTACCTGATTGTTCACTTTCCTTAACTATTGGATTTAGGACAAATAGAAAAAAAAATTTTTTAACTGAGAGTCACAGATTGATTCTTGAAAGAAATTTCTGTTCTTAGGTACGAACAGAAAAGGACTGGCTTGTTTGAAGGAGCTGAGACTCCTTAGCATTTAGGCATTCAGTTTCAGGAGGGAGGAGGCCTCCTTAGCACACTGCCTGGTCCAGAAGGTGAGTTCATGTTCACCTTGTGGTTTTAAGGAGAAGCCTTGTGTCTTTGAATAGTTACAGCAATCAAAGCACTTCCATAGATATCAACTTTTTTTTTCCCCTTAGATCGATAAAAGCCCAGAAGGACAATTCACTCAGCTAATGACATTGCCCAAAACCTTACAACAGCAAATAAATCATATTATGGACCCTCCTGGAAAAAACAGAGATGTGGAAGAGACTTTATTACAAGTTGCTCATGACCCCGACTGTGGCGACGTGGTGCGTCTAGGTATGTGCGTGACTCTGACAGGGAGGAGGTGCTGGCCGGGGGTAGCGGGAGGAGGGAGGCAAACTCTCTGGCTGAGACGGCTTCTTTCTTCTTTCTAGCCTAGAGATGAAGAGAGAGAGTGCCTCTAGGAAGAAGAAAGCGCTGACAGTCTGGGATTTTTCCCAGCCTAAATTCTCATTCGTTTGAAGTAGGGTGCTGAAATTCCTGCTATTTTCAGATCCCTTGTCAAAATCACTGTCAGAGAGGAAAACAATGATTCTTTTGGTCCAAAAGCATAACTTCTAGGAGTTATTACAAAGACGTGGCTTTGTTCTCCGTGGTGGTCTGAGGAAGGAGGAGACTGATGATGTTTTTAATGCTCTTGTAACATCAAGAGCACCACTCTGCTAGGCCCATGCCCCCTCGGTGTGTCTCATGTGTATGTACTAGGTCCAGCACCCGAAATGTTTCACACATGATCCCCAGGATGCAGCAGACTCCTCCCTAGGGTGAACCCCAAATCAGCCTGAGCTTCAGAGGTTCGCTGCCTTCTGAGGTGCTGGAGGCGTTACAGGTATTTACAGGTTCAGACAGTAAGGAGATCGTTACGAATTGGCTCACCCTTCTCTGCTGAGCTTCCCCAGGGGGCAGCCGGGCCTTGGCAGGATGCTGGTCACCACGGCGGTGCTGTGAGGCGAGGCTGCCCGGCGGGCAGAGCAGCACGTGTGCTGAGGGTGCCGGGTGCCTCTCCTGAAGATACGCATGGAGGCCCGTCTCCAGCTGTTTTCTCTTTAGCGTGGCGCTGGCCACGGAGTGAGCTCTGCTGCCGTTCTGAGGGCCTGAAGGGCCCCTCGCCATCCTCACCGAGGAGTGCTGTGCGTGGTTGCAGGATGAGCGCCTCCTACACAGAAACATGTGGTGTTTGGTGTTTATTTTTTCCCCCAATATTGTCACATCTCAGAATTGAGATCCAGCAGGCTTACGCAGGTTTAAAGTGAAAAAATGACCTTCGAGAGTTACCTAACCCCTTCCTCCCTGCGGGTTGTAAGATGAGGCATTCCAGACCCAGAGGGGGCGCTCATTTGCTTGGGTTCACACAAGCTGGTCGGTGACACAGCTGGCAGCTCGGGTCTCCTGGCCGTCCGTCCTGATAACCTTTTTCCTTAGTCGCTCTGGCACCAGGACAGAGATGGAGTTGCTGGTGTTAGTGGATAGCTGGAGTGAATGTTTAGTGTCAAGTTTTTAAAGTGTTACAATGACTAACATCTGGCCTTTTTGGCATCGTTGCTGGTTTTTCCTCACAGGGCTCGCAGCAATTGTGAGACCTTCCAGTATGAGACAGAGCACCAAAGGCGTTTTCACTGCCGGTAAGAATGTTTAAAATCCCACACTTAACATACCTGCTGGACTGAGCAGCCTCAGCGCTCCGGGTTACAATGTAAAGCTTTATATGTATCCTTCAAGTATTTGTCAGACGCTGGATTTTGCTGGTCGTAACCTAGGATGCAGACGGTGCTGTAATCTGGGGGCCTGAGGTGCTGCTGGAAGGCTTGGCTGCCCAGGTACTCCATCTGTGCAGGGTTTCTCTGGAGGTGTTATATCTTTGAAAGTTACTCATGATGTTGTTGCAAAAACAGCAGTACCTTGCCCTGCACCCCCGCTGCTCCTCTCCAAAGACAACCCCTGCTGACTCTCCTGCTGGTTTATTTATGTTTTCGCTGCTGGTTCTCTGGATAATGAGCTGGTATTACTGCTTCTCCTTTTTAATTTTAGGCAGCATCTATGAATTCAGCTACCCCACCACACACACACACACAGACACACATACACGTCCGTACATCAGTCCGTCCGTCCGTCCCTCCATCCCTCTCTCTCTGCTCAATGGTTGTGTCGTAGCTTTGACAAAGTCTTCTTGTTCCCGTTGTCTGGCTGTGATACTGTGATTCATTGCTGAGCTGCCTGATACACTTTTCCTTCCCGGCACACCTTTCTTTTCCCATGGAGTTGTCATCACCTGTCTCGTGGGAGAGACCCTTGTGTCTCACGTCTCTGATTCTCGTGGTGCACAGCTTCACTTTGGTGAGGCACACCGTCCAGGCACTTTCTGGGAAGGGGTGCCGGGGAGGCAGCTTTGGAGCCCGTGTGTGGCCAGGTCTGTCTGCAGTCACTCTCCCACCTGGCTGACTGAGACTCAGGCTGGCGGTGATTGGAAGTAACTGTCCTGTAGAATCTGATATCGTTGCTCTGGTTGTCTTCTCACTTCGCCGATTGCTGTTGGGGCCCAAAGCCCTTCTGATTCTCAATCCTTTGTGTCTGCTCTTTCTGGAAGCCTTGTAGGTCCTCTTTTTCCCCCAGGGCTCTGAGGCTTCTCAGGGGTATATTTTGATGTGAGTCTGTTTTTATCTGTTATACTGCATACTCCTTGCCCAGTTTGGAAACTCAGAGTATAAGAATATAGGAAAAATGTATTGTATTCTTTCTTCCCATCTGTTTTCTCTCTTCTCTTGCTGAATTCCTTTTACTCAACTACTGGACCTCTGAGACGAGGCCTTTGGGTCTTTTTTTTTGATCTCTTTGTTCTTTTGCTTTGCTTTCCCAACTATAGTTTCCAGCTTTTCTATTGTTGTTTTATTTTTGCTATTTTAATTTCTAGTATCTCTACTTTTTTTTTTGTTCTCAGAATATTCCTTTTTTTGAAATTTAAAACACCCTGTTCTTGCTTTATGGGCTTAAGCATTTGAATGTGTCTTTGGATATTGTCAGATTGCCAAAGGGGGTTACCAGTTAACCTTGACACTGTGGTAAATGAAAGTTCTTTTTTCCCCGTTCTTTCTGACACTCTGTGTTGCAGACGCCACACTTTTTTCACTCAGTCTCTCTTTATCAGCCGTCCACCTAGCATCCCTCAGGTGCTCACCACGCAGGACAGTACAAGGTGAGCAGACACCATCCTGCCTTCAGGGGCTTCACCCTCTAGAAGAGGAGCCGGCACAGACCCAGGGGCTCGCAGCACAGGGGATAAACGCACAGAGGGAACCTGCCGAAGGGCGTGATCGTCCAGCCTGATTCTCATCCCTGGGGGGGAGATTGCCAGGCAACTGCACGATCACGCCTCCTCACGCCTCACCCCAGCAGCCTGGGGACACAGCCAAGCTTCATCCTCCTGAATCTTCGGGAACGTTTAGCCCATCAGCAGAGGTTTAGTATCTCAGGTGCCAGATCCACTCAGCTGAAGACTTCTCCTGCCATGCAGGGGTGCATGGCTTTGTGTTTCCAGTTAAAGTATTTATTTTAATCTGCTTTCCTGCTGATCTGTCCTGGCCAGGCTGAAGTTGAGGGGCTTTCTTTTGTGTGGTGGCTCAGGCTATCACTGTGTTTGCATGACTGCAGCTCCCTCACTGTGGTCCTCCTTGGGTAGGGCGGGATGCTTTGGCGCTTTATTTTTGGCTTCCTGTGCTATAAGGAGCTACTAGCTTTACTCTTTCTTTTTTTAGTCATGATAATGATGGTGTTGGGTTAAACAATCATTTTCCTTAGGAATGCATACTAAGGGACTTCCCTGGTGGTCCAGTGGCTGAGACTCTCTCCTCCCAATGCCAGAGGCCCAGGTTCACTTCTTAGGGAACTAGATCCCACATGCTGCAGCTGAAGATTCTGCACGCCACAACTAAGACTCCTGTGCAGCCAAATAAGCAAGCCTTTCTTAAGAAATGCATACGAAAAGGTCTGCAGATGAAATGACAGTGTCTGAGATTCTCTTCAGGAGAAGACGCGTTTGGGCTGAGGCCCATTGCTGTCCACCTGAAACTCTCGCAACCTTGGTAATCGGCTGTGCTCAACTATAAAATGAAAAGGTGAAAGGAGGAAAGCAAACACGTTGGAAGGAAGTGCACATGGCGGGGTGGTAACTCGAGACTGGCCCTGAGTTGTTGAAGTTGGGTGAAGATAAGTGCAAGCATATTATGCTGTCTTGAATTTATCTCTAATAAAAGGTTTTTAAAAATCCATCCTGATCATCTCTTGACCATTCAGTCTGAAATGACTCTTGGGTCCTCTTTCCGCCTGTTCTTCCTGGTCGCCA
>SJYW01000525.1:143415-154235 GCA_006410735.1 Raphicerus campestris | reverse complement strand
GTGTCATTGTAAGTGTCTAGGTTTTCAGTAGCTTTTACATGATGAAGAAAATCTCTAGGCTCATATTCTTTACAAAAATTACAGGACACTCCACCAAAATAAAACTTCTAACTCTTAACTTGAGTTTCGTTATCCTTAATCCCTTCTTATATCACTGACCTACTATGAGAGTGGGCTACAGATAACAGAAAGTCCCTGAGAGTCCAGGTTCCCATGAGTTGCGTGGAAGTGCGTCAAGGCTGTAGTGTGTGAACAAGCAGGAAAAGGCGAAAGGCTCTCAGGAGAATGAAGCTCAGCTGGTATGAATTCAGTGTTGCTTAGCGAGGCGGCTTGGTGGGGGAGATAGGAGCCTGCCCTCCGTAAGGTTAGCACGTAGGAAAGACAGAATTCTTCCCAATGTCATAATACAAAATGAGGAAGGACCATTGATTTAGTACTGAAATATTTAATAAATGCTTCATTTCAGTTCAGTTGCTCAGTCGTGTCCGACTCTTTGCAACCCCATGAATCACAGCACACCAGGCCTCCCTGTCCATCACCAACTCCTGGAGTTCACTCAAACTCATGTCCATCGAGTCGGTGATGCCACCCAGCCATCTCATCCTCTGTCATCCCCTTCTCCTCCTGTTCCCAATCCCTCCCAGCATCAGAGTCTTTTCCAATGAGTCAGCTCTTTGCATGAGATGGCCAAAGTATTGGAGTTTCAGCTTTAGCATCAGTCCTTCCGAAGAACACCCAAGACTGATCTGCTTTAGAATGGACTGGTTGGATCTCCTTGCAGTCCAAGGGACTCTGCTTACTACAGGACAATAATACAGCTAACTATGGCTCAAATCATAAACTCTTTAATGCAAAATTCAGACTTAAATGGAAGAAAGTAGAGCAAACCGCTAGACCATTCAGGAATGATCTGAATCAAATCCCTTTGATTGTACAGTAGAAGTGACAAATAGATTCAAGGAATTAGATTTGATAGAGTGCCTGAAGAACTATGGTCAGAGGTTCATGGCATTGTACAGTAGGTAGTGATGAAGACTATCCCCAAGAAAAAGAAATGCAAAAAGGCAAAATGGTTGTCTGAGGAGGCCCTTATAAGTAGCTGAGAAGAGAAGTGAAAGGCAAAGGAGAAGAGGAAAGATATATCCATCTGAATGCAAGATTCCAAAGAATAGCAAGGAGAGATTGCTATTTGATCAATGCAAAGAAATAGAGGAAAACAATAGAATGGGAAAGACTAGAGATCTCTTCAAGAAAATGAGAGATACCAATGGAACATTTCATGCAAAGATGGGCTCCATAAAGGACAGAAATGGTATGGACTTAACAGAAGCAGAAGATATTAAGAAGAGATGGCAAAAATACACAGAACTATACAAAAAAGATCATCATGACCCAGATAACCACGATGGTGTGATCACTCACCTACAGCCAGGCACCCTGGAGTCTAAAGTGAAGTAGGCCTTAGGAAGCATCACTACAAACAAAGCTAGTGGAGGTGATGGAATTCCAGTGGAGCTATTTCATATCCTAAAAGATGATTCTGTTAAAAGTGCTGCATTCAATATGACAGCAAATTTGGAAAAACGGCAGCAGTGGTCACAGGACTGGAAAAAGGTCAGCTTTCATTCCAATCCCAAAGAAAGGCAATGCCAAAGAATGTTCAGACTACCACAAAATTGTGCTTATCTCACTCGCTAGGAAAGTATTGTTGAAAATTCTCCAACTGAGGCTTCACCAGTATGTGAATCGAGAACTTCAGATGTTCAAGCTGGTTTTAGAAAAGGCAGAGGAACCCGAGATTAAATTGCCAACATCTGTTGGATCATAGAAAAAGCAAGCAAATTCCGGGAAACCATCTACTTCTGCTTTATTGACTATGCCATAGCCTATGACTGTGTGGATCACAAAAACTGTGGAGAATTCTTAAAGATATGGGAACACCAGGCCACCTGACCTGTCGCCTGAGAAATCTGTCCGCAGGTCAAGAAACAACCAGACATGGAACAACTGCCAGCTTCCAAATCGGGGAAGGAGTGCATCGAGGCTGTGTACTGTCAGCCTGCTTATTTAACTTATACGCAGAGCACATCATGAGAAAGGCCTGGCTGGAGGAAGCACAAACTGGAATCAGAATTGGCTGGGAGAACTATCAATCACCTCAGAGATGCAGATGACACCACCCTCATGGTAGAAAGTGAAGAGGAACTAAAGAGCCCCTTGATGAAAGTGAAAGAGGAGAATGAAAAAGCTGGCTTAAAACTCAACATTCCAAAAAAGATTATGGCATCTGGTTGCATCACTTCATGGCAGATAGATGGGGAAAAAATGGAAACAGTGACAGATTTTATTTCGGGGGGCTCCAAAATCACTGCAGATGGTGACTGCAGCCATGAAATTAAAAGACTTGCTCCTTGGGAGAAAAGCTATGACCAGCCTAGAGTGCATATTAAAAAGCAGAGACATTACTTTGCTGACAAAGGTCCATCTAGTCAAGGCTGTGGTTTTTCCAGTAGTCATGTATGAATGTAAGAGCTGGACCATAAAGAAAGCTGAGCGCAAAAGAATTGATGCTTTTGAACTGTGGTGTTAGAGAAGACTCTTGAGAGTCCCTTGGACTGCAAGGAGATGAAACCAGTCAATCCTAAAGGAAGTCAACAGTGAATATTCACTGGAAGAACTGATGCTGAAGCTGAGGCTCCAATACTTTGGCCACCTGATGCAAAAAGCTGACTCATTCGAACAGACCCTGATGCTGGGAAAGATTGAAGGTAGGAGGAGAAGGGGACAACGGAGGGTAAGATGGTTGGATGGCATCACTTATTCGATGGACATGAGTTTGAGCAAGCTCTGGGAGTTGGTGATAGATGGGGAAGCCTGGAATGCTGCAGTCCATGGGGTCGCAAAGAGTCAAATGAGACTGAGCGACTGAATTGAACCAACAGGACAATAAGGCATTGTCCCAACTCTTAGGATCTTACAGTGCAGAGAAGTAGTCAGGTCAATAAATTGGGAGTTACGTTTGTCTGATAAATGTTAAGTTATAGGAGTCACTGTAGACTGCTCTGAAGATACATGGAAGTGAAGGCGAGTTTTGGTTGAGTGCTCATGGTGTGTCAGGGGCTGTTCTCAGCACTCTGCACTTATTCATTTAATCCTTCCCACCATCTTATGTAATAGAGGCTCTTATTATCCCCTATTTTATGCCTGTGGACATGGAGGCCCAGGGAAGTGATGCCTCACACTGTTTCACAGCTTGTAGATCATAGCCAGCGTTCAAAACTGGTTCGTCAGGTTCCAGAACCCTCCCTCTTAGCCTCTTAGCCAAACCATCTCCCCATCACTTAGCGATCACCTCATCTGAAGGAGGGAGCAAGTGATATCCAGTCTGTTACTTTAAGAACAGGTATGAGTTAACCAGAAGAGGAGGAACAGTATCCCACACATGGGGATAAATCCCCGAGTGAAGTCACCACCATGCCTTTGGGGAACTAAAGTTAGCTCAAGAGCAGTAAGATGCCAGGCAGATTCCGTGCAAAAGTAAGACTGGAGAGAGAACTGGAACCACGTATTGAAGGGTCTTATAAGGCCCTTTAGTGTATTAATCAGCATCTCCAGAGCAATGAGGGCTTCCCCAGTGGCGCTAGTGGTAAGGAACCTACCAATGCAGGAGATGGACGCAGGTTCGATCCTGTCCTGGGAAGACCCCCTGGAGGAGGGTGTGGCTATCCATCCAGTATTCTTGCCTGGAGAATCCCATGGACAGAGGAGCCTAGAGGGCTACAGTCCATGGGGTCATAAAGAGCCAGACACGACTGAAGCCACTGAGCATGCACTCACACGCACCAGAGCAGTGGAGAGCCAGCAGGGATTCTGAGCTGGAGAGTAGAAGGCTGGGTTTACATTTTATGAGAATGATTATGGCCTCCACATGGAGAGTGGATTAGAAGGGCCAGGACTCTGATCATCCAGCGGAGAGGCAGTGGTGGTCTGGGGCACAGTCACCAAGAGTGGACCCAGGGGGACAAGTTCAACTGATGTTTAGGAAATAGATTCAGTACAACATGTCGGTTGAATATGGAGAAGGTGGTTTCAAGGTTCTGACTGGGGCAACCAGGAGAATGGGGTGCTGTTTACCAAGTCGAGGGTTCCGAAAGAGGGACAGATTTGGGGGTGGCAGGAAGCTGGTGATAAATTCAGGTCTGGGCATGCTGAGTTTGGGGGGAAAACCAGGAGAACAAGGCAGCGAGTCATGCAGAGGATGATGAGGAGGTGTTACGTGTATTCCCATCCATCTGGATGATCAGTGTTTCCTCCTTGCAGTGTCTGCCCCCGTAGACATCACAGTGTGGCCTGATGACTTGTTTCGGCCAGTGAAGTGAGAATGGGAGACACAGATGTGACTTCCGGACAGAAACTTAAGGAGCTTCTGTCTCACTTCCCCCGCCACAGCTCTGGCAGTGTTTCAGGGTGGGCAGCACCATCAGCCTGGGTCCCAGAGTGAAGCAGTCGTGGGGCAGGGTCACGGCTGACACACGGTGCACTCTCAGCATGAGGAGCAAGCACACATTGGTGGTTGTAGCCTCTGAGACGTGGGAATTCTCAATATATTCCACTTGTTACTGGAATATAACCTAGCCTATCCTGACTGATAAAGGGGGAAAGGCCATATTCAACTGGGAGGGTCAACAAAGATTAAAGAAGCTGAATCCTTCCCTCACATCATACCAAACCTAACTCAGATGAATCGAAGCCTGAATGTAATAGCTAGAACCATACCACTCTTAGAAGAAAACATGAGTAAATCCTTATATTCTAGGATTAAATCAGTCGTTTCTTAGACACGACACCGAAAGCACAACCAAGAAAAGAAAAAAAAATTACTAGACATCATCAAAATGTACAACTTCTGTGCTTCAAAAGGACACCATCAAAAAACTGAAAAGGCAGCCCACAGAATGGGAGGAAATATTTACAAATCATGTATTGGAGAAGACCCTTATACCCAAGATATATAAAGAAGTATCTAAATCAATAATGAGAAGACAACCACAGTTTAAAATAAGCAGGGATTTTGCTGGTGGTACAGTGGTTAGGAATACACCTGATAATGCAAAAGACACAGGTTTGATCCCTGGTCCGGGAACGGGGATCCCACATGCCACAAAAGAGTTAAGCCTGCACAGAGCCCTGCATGACTCAGCAAGGATCCCCCACACACTGCAACGAAGACCTAACGCAGCCAAATAAATATGCTTTAAAATGAATAAATGGGCAAAGGATCTGAATATATATTTCTCCAAAGAAGATAAACAGCCAACAAGCACATGAAGAAATGCTCAGCATCATTAGTCATCAGGAAAAGGCATATCAAACCACCATGAGACAGCATTTTATACCCTCTAAGGTCAGAGGATGGTGATGAACAGGGAGGCCTGGCGTACTGCGATTCATGGGGTCGCAGAGAGTCGGACACGACTGAGCGACTGAACTGAACTGAACTGAAAGGTCGGAGTAAGTGGCAACCCATCCAGTATCCTTGCCTGGAAAATCCCATGGACAGAGGAGACTGGCGGGCTGCAGTCCGTGGGGTTGCAAGAGCCAGACACGACTCAGCGACTAAACCACCACCACCAAGCTGGCTTTACTCAAAAAAGAAAATACCAAGCAGTGGTGAAGAGGTGGAGAAGTCGGACCTCATCCACTGCTGGTGGGAATGTAAGGGTGCAGCTGCTGTGGAAGACCAGGCGGCAGTTCTCGAACGGTTGAACAGAGTTACCACAGCATCTCGCAGCTCCACTTCAAGCTACACACCCAAGAGGAGTGAAAACACATGCCCGCACAAGCGTGTGCGTGAGTACTCAGCACCGTGACCCACAGTAGCCAAGAGGGGAGACATGCCGTNGCAGCTCCACTTCGAGCTACACACCCAAGAGGAGTGAAAACACATGCCCGCACAAGCGTGTGCGTGAGTACTCAGCACCGTGACCCACAGTAGCCAAGAGGGGAGACATGCCGTGTCCATCTGATGAGGGGGTAGATAGAACATGCTACATCCCTGAGCATGGAGTCAGCTTCAGATGAGAAGGAACGAAGGGCTGACACACACTACAACATTGTGCTTAGTGAAAGAANTTTTCCAGGGGTCATGGATGTGAGAGTTGGATTAAAAGAAAGCTAAGCGCCAAAGAATTGATACTTTTGAGCTGTGGTGTTGGAGAAGACTCTTGAGAGTCCTTTGGACTGCAAGAAGATCCAACCAGTCCATCCTAAAGGAGAGCAGTCCTGGATGTTCATTGGAAGAACTGATATTTAAGCTGAAACTCCAATACTTTGGCCACCTGATGTGAAGAGCCGACTCATTGGAAAAGACTGATGCTCGGAGGGATTTGGGGCAGGAGGAGAAGGGGACGAAAGAGCCTAAGATGGTTGGATGGCATCACTGACTCAGTGGACATGAGTCTGAGTGAACTCCAGGAGTTGGTGACGGACAGGGAGGCCTGGCGTGCTGCGATTCATGAAGTTGCACAGAGTCGGACATGACTGAGCGACTGAAGTGAACTGAAGATAAATGTATAGAGACAGAAGTGGGTGAGTTATCAGGGGCTGGAGGTGGGTCGTTGGGGAGGGAGGGATTTGGGAGTGACAGCTAAGAGGTGAGGGGTTTCTTTTGCAGTTACTGAAAATGTTCTCGGGACTTCCCTGGTGGTCCAGTGGCTAAGACTCCATGCTCTCAGTGCAGGGGGCCTGGATTCAACCCCCAGATAGGAAACTAAGATCCCACCTGCCACAGCTCAAGATCCCACAGTGAAAATCAGCAGTCCCAAGCGCCGCAACTAAGATCCGCTACAGCCAAAGAAGAAAACTTAAAAAAAAGAAAACGTTCTAAAATGGCTTGTGGTTATGGTTGCACAACTCTGAATATACTAAAAACCATTGAATTATACTTAAATTCAGTGGTTTAAGTTCATTAAACAGTGAATTGTATGGTATGTGAATTATATCTCAANAAAAAAAGAGAAAACGTTCTAAAATGGCTTGTGGTTATGGTTGCACAACTCTGAATATACTAAAAACCATTGAATTATACTTAAATTCAGTGGTTTAAGTTCACTAAACAGTGAATTGTATGGTATGTGAATTATATCTCAATAAAGCTTTCAAAAACAAAAGAAAGGTCAATCTCAGGAGAAGGCCCTTGAGATAGCCTCAGAGGAACGGTGGGAGTTACGAAGAGCAACAACAAGGGAGATGGGACAGAGAGACTGGAAGAGTTAAGGAGCTGACAGAAAACAGGACTTTGGCTTTCTTTTTTTCACCTGAGAATTTAGAGATTTGTCTGAGGGTCTCAAACCAGAGACCCTCTGTCAGAGGTGCCTCTCACCTCTAAGCCAAGCAAGCCAGATTTTAGGACACAGAGACAAGTCAAAAGGGATCTGTTCCATTTGCTTGCCCTCCAGTGTGATGCCAAGAAGTGCCTGGATATGACAAGCTATACCGCTTCCAGCCATCTCCTGGAAAACAGGATTCCTCAGCCTGTCCCGGAGCCCATGTAGTCCTCAGAGAGGCTGCTGGGACCTTTGAGTTGAGTGCCTACACATCTCACCACATGAGGAAACAAGACCAACACAATGGCCCGTCGTGACATCCAGCGACATCCAGTCACCACAGTCGTAAACTGAGCCAGGTTTCCCAAACCTCTTAGAGAAGCTGGAGAAGACAGTAAGATTCCTGAGACTGCAGGGACTTTTAAGAGAGAATTTGCAGGGACGACGTATTTTCCTCCTTTGCCGCAGATAGTCATCTGGCTAGAGGCCCCCAGACCTCCAGCCCTTGGGCCAGTAAGACAGACAGAAGTCTCAGTATGTGGATGCAGCTTCCTCCGGGGAGGAGGAGGATGTCATACTGGGGATGGAAGCCCTGGGGGTGGGGGTGGTGCCCTGGGGAACAGACCCGGAGAAGGGGTCTGCAGGAGGTAGAGGTGGGGCTGCTGTCAGGGACACCCGCTGGAAGGAAGCAGGGGCAGCGGGGCCAGGCAAAGGCCTCAGCTGGTCCCCCAGGGGTGCTCTGCGGCGGGGTGGCCTTGCAGAGTGCTCCCCCATGGCAGGTCCAACAGGAAGCCTCAGCCAGGAGCAGTCCAGTTCTGACAGTTGGAGGGGTGTTTCTTTCTTTTTTTTTTTTTTGGAAGCTACTTACAATATTGTGGTGGTTTTTGCCATACATTGACAGGAACCAGCCACAGTTGTCCATGTGCCCCCATCCCGAACCCCACCTCCACCTCCCTCCCCATCCCACCGCTCTGGGTTTTCCCAGTGCACCGGCTCTGAGTGCCCTGTTTCATCCATCACACTTGGACCGGTCATCTATTTCACATGTGGTAACATACATGTTTCAATGCTCTTCTTTCAAATCATCCCACCCTTACCTTCTCCCACAGAGTCCAAAAGTCTGTTCTTTTTATCTGTGTCTCTTTTGCTGTCTCGCATATAGGGTCATCTTTCTAAATTCCATATATGTGTTTTAATATACTGTATTGGTGTTTTTTTTTCCTGACTGACTTCACTCTGTATAATAGGTTCCAGTTTCATCCACCTCATTAGAACTGATTCAAATGTGTTGGTCTTAATAGCTGAGTAATCTATTGTGTATATGTGCCACAACTTTCTTATCCGTTCGTTTGCCGATGGACATCTAGGTTGCTTCCATGTCCTGGCTATTGTAGACAGTGCTGCAGTGAACATTGGGGTACACGTGTCTCTTTCAATTCTGGTTTCCTCGGTGTGTATGCCCAGCAGTGGGATTGCTGGGTCATATGGCAGTTCCATTTCCAGTTTTTTTTAAGGAATCTCCACACTGTTCTCCATAGTGGCTGTACTAGTTTGCATTCCCACTGGAAGGATGTTTCTGAAAAGAGATCTGAATGGTGCTGGCTTCTCCTATTCCACTGTAAAACCTCAGAGCCCCCGTAAAACAGAGCAGACATTCACATATCCACTGTCTATACTTTCAACACGTCTGTTTGGCACTTTTCTCCAAAGATCTCACAGGCCTATGCAGCTCAGCCTGGTGGCCACTAGACACGGGTTCATAGTGCCCTTGACATTTGTCTGCTCCAGAGTGAGATGTGATGTGACTGTAGAATTCATGCCAGATTTGAAAGACTTAGTGTGAAGGAAAAAAAAAAGAATGTAGACTGTCTCATGAATAATATTGGATATTGATTAATAGTTATTGTATGTTGAGATGGTAATATTTTGGACACCTTGGCTGGCACACCCTGGTTTCTCTCTGATTCGGGATGAAGGCTGTTCTGTCTTCCTGGGCTGGCCAGTAAGAATGCTGCTCGTTTTCTCTAGTCACGCATGCCTCGCCCATAGGAAGCCCTCAGAGCAGTTTGTTGAGGAAGGGCTGGAGCGGGAGCTCCCCTCCTTGCCTAAATTCCCTCTTTCAGACATTGTTGTGCCATCTGGTTGATCGGCTTCATCACAGATGGGAAAGAAGAGAGACTGTGGGCACATCAAGCGCGTGAAAGAAAGAGTAGCCTACTGGGGCGTTATGATGTCATTCAAGGAAAGCAATTGGGTAAAGATCATCCAAACACAATGGCTACTCTTTGTGCAGAGGCTTAACAGCTATAAACACATCTCTGAAAGCTTTTTCATGGGCATTGTCTAACTTAAGCGTCCTAACAGTGCCATGAGATGTATATTATCCTCATTTGCAGGTGAGGGAACTCTCATCTCTCATCTGACAGTTGACTGCTCACAGCCAAGTCTCTCTGGTTTAGATCACCTGCCTAGCCCTGTGGGATTTGAGGTTTTGATCCTCCCCTGTTCCCTGGCCAATATAATTTTATATTGAAAAATTGATGGAAACCAAATGAGTAGGGTCCAATCTTATGTTTTAGCCCCAAATCCTTGATTGAAATTTTTAACCAAATGCATTTATATTGTGAGCTAAATATTTACTTAGACTTGATTCAATCCCTAGGACAGGAGACTCCATTTCCGTTTCTTTTGTAACCACACTCTAGTCGTTTGACACCACCTTTTTATGCATCCTTCATAACTCAGACATAATTTTAAAGTTTCCTTTTTGGGAGGACCAGATGCTGAAAGCCATTTGTTTTTCAAACCTTGGCGCTCTTCCAGAACCTGAAGCTAATCGAAGCACATAACTCAATTCACTGGGAGGTGACCTATTTTCCAACTGAGCAGGTGAGGGAGGGGCTTGGGGGTCATATTTTCACTATTTTTGTTAGGAGCACAGCCACAGCCAGCACAAACGTAGAGCTGTCAGTGGTTTTATTTAACTAGAACAGCAAACATATGTTTTCCAGATATTTTTATTCAAGACCAAAAAAAGCAGATTTTTTTCCAGTGAAAGAATGAGAGTTTTCGAAATGTTTAACTCATTTCTAAATGTAAAATACTTTTATTTTAAAAATATGCAGTAAGCATATTTTATGATGTTTCCATCAGAATATTTTTATGCTTTAAAAAAATATTTTTATGATGTTTCCATCAGGTTTTCATGTGAACTCTAAACTACAGGATTACTTTATGCAATTACGTACATACATACGATTATGTAGCCACCACTCTTCTCAGGTTCTTTCCTTTTTACTCACAGAAGAGAAAGCATTTCTGCTTTCCAATTTCCAAATGGCATTTCCACATAGTATTGACTTATCTAAAGAAAGGAGCTTCCCTGGTGACTTAGACTGTAAAGAATCTGCCTGCCATATAGGAGATGCAGGTTTGATCCCTGGGTTGGGAAGATCCCCTGGAGGAGGAAGTGGAAACCCACTCCAGTATTCTTGT
>SJYW01000525.1:110090-132675 GCA_006410735.1 Raphicerus campestris | reverse complement strand
CAAGTTTGCAGCACATCAGGCCTAGAATCCCAACCTCAGCTGCTTCCCCACCACATTGCGCAGATCCAGCGCCTTTCAAGAGCAGCCCCTACTGCCCCTCAAGGGCACCAGCTATTGCCTGCAGTTTCTTCTCCTCTGGCTACCTGCCCAGGGCAGAGGATTTGCAGTGATTCCCCAGGAGACCCAGGACCCACCCCCGCTCCCCAGCTCCTGGTGACCGTGTCTGTTAAAGTGAACACTCCTCTCCAGGCTGTGCCCATACGTCTGCGCATCTCATTGTTTATTCCTCCCACTGCGGCTTCGCTCTGTTTGGAGAGTTTGTCAAGGAGGCTGCCTGCCCCGGCGCCAGGGCATGGCTTGAGACGCTGCCAGCGGGCCGGGCNGGAGAGCCCACCACGGGGACCCAAGCCACCTCCACGATACTTGATTTTGGACTAGGAGCCCAAGGGTCTGGATGGAGGCCACAGGAAACCTGCACAGGGAAGAAGGAAGGAGTGAAGCAGAGACTGGGACGGGGGGAGGGTGGGGGCTCAGGAGGGGAAATGCGGCCTCAAACTAAGCACACGAACCAGAATGCCAGAGTCTATAAGGAAAATCGGCGCTAAGACAGAGCCAAGCAAAATACAGTTCCTTCTGTTGGAAAGCTTCCTGGGAGGGCAGTGACTTGCCCATCCAGAATGACTGCCACTGTGTGTTGTGGAAATATTATCATTAAGCCCATCATGTGGGTTTCTCCTGGGGAATGTTTTCTCAAACCTGATTTACAGAAGTCAGTTTTAGTCTAGATACTTAACCCTGGAGAGAGGAGGAGAGCGGGAGTGGAGGTGGGGTGGATGAATGTTTTTTGAGTTATGCACAGCTCTTNCATGTGGGTTTCTCCTGGGGAATGTTTTCTCAAACCTGATTTACAGAAGTCAGTTTTAGTCTAGATACTTAACCCTGGAGAGAGGAGGAGAGCGGGAGTGGAGGTGGGGTGGATGAATGTTTTTTGAGTTATGCACAGCTCTTGTTTTCCACACACTTTCTCAGTAACCCACACCCCAACCCTGGGAGCCGGGTGTTCTGAGCCCAGGGCTGCCGGGTGAGGCTCCAAAAGGCCTTCAGTTGTATTGATTTCCCCTGGAGCCCAGGAGGTGGTGAGGTGGGAATCTGAACCCATGTCTGGCTGTTGTAATGCTCTTTCCACTTAAAAATAGAGACTGGGTGACATCTTTGTATTCCTGGCACCTAGCACAGTGTAGGGCACATGAAAGATGCCCACTAAGTGTTGGTCCAAAGAAGGGAAGCCCGTCGATCAGCCCACACGCTCCCTGTGGGTGATCCCTCCTCCCACTAAACGGTAGAGACAGGAGCGGCTGAGTCGACACCGAGGTCGAGGGACCTTGATGAATGTCTGCTGTGGGAAAGATGAAGATGAAGAGTGGTTGCTTTTCCATCATTAGACTCTTTAATCTCACCCTAGCCCGCTAATCCTCACTGTTAGATCTCTCTCACACCGTTGAGTCCTCTCCACCCCCACCACCCCCTTTCCCCACCCAGGACGCCTTGGGTCCTTACCCCCGTGGTGCGTCTCCCCTCCGTCTGTCCTCACACTGCAGATACCGTCATCCCTCCCCGTTAAAACCCTTGCACGTTTCCATCACCCTGAAAACAAAAAGCCGTAAAACCGTTCACACCTTGATGTGACCTAGGAGTCCCTTACCATCTGCCTTGACCGGGCCTCCTCCTTGCCTAGAAGCGCCCTCAGTATGGCTCTCTACGCTTCAGGCACCTGGATTTGTCCCTGTTCCTCAGACCTGGCTGGCTCTTACCTTGGTACTCACTCTTCTTTGCTTCTGTTACCTGCCATGCTCCTGCGGCACCCCCAACCTCAGCAGGACGTGGACTCTGCAAGGCAGCCTCCTCAAGACTGAGCTGAGACCCATGCCGTGGGCTCCCAGGGCTCTCTGTTCACTTCCTTCCAAAACTCCTAATACAACTTTAACTGTTTCTTAAACGTCCCTCTCCCCACCTGGACTCGTTTCCTAGCCCCAGGGGCTGTCCCATCCTCCACCAGCTTCTCCTGAGCACCTTCTCAGTGAGCGGGCATGTGAGAGACGCCCGTGAACACATGCTGGGCTTCATGCATGATTCTCATGCCACTCTGAGGTGGTGACACGCCCAGTGATTGAAGGGAAGTGACACGGAATTGCTTCTAAATCGCAGAATCAGAGCAAAGATTCAACAGCCCTATGATTTACTTGTGAGTGACTTTTAGCTGGGGTTCTCTCGACGATCTGAAGAATAAGTTTAAGAGCACTGTCATTTCCCTGTCTGCAGCTGGCAGTTAGTCAAGCGCCAGTGGGGCCAGGCTCCCACGTGGGGAATGAACAAGGTGACATCATGGTGACATACTCCCAAGGGACTGTGCAAGCTGTCCGTTCTGTTTGCTGGTTGGAAGAGCCTGTCCTTGCTCTCTTGGGCTGCTTGTCATCTTTGTGCGCNATCTGAAGAATAAGTTTAAGAGCACTGTCATTTCCCTGTCTGCAGCTGGCAGTTAGTCAAGCGCCAGTGGGGCCAGGCTCCACGTGGGGAATGAACAAGGTGACATCATGGTGACATACTCCCAAGGGACTGTGCAAGCTGTCCGTTCCATTTGCTGGTTGGAAGAGCCTGTCCTTGCTCTCTTGGGCTGCTTGTCATCTTTGTGCGGCGTCTGACTCTGTCAGGCCTCCAGGGATGGGTGACGAACTTCAGGCTCCCGGTTCCTCTACCCTCCTCGCGACCCTCATGATCTCGCCCATCCTTTGGGGTGGTGGCCTCCGCTGCGCACACAGAGCTCCAGGGAAACAGCGTCTCTGCACACAGGCTTTCAAACTGAGCATACTCAGATTTCCCCCCGTCCCTTGGATAGCAACATCCCAGGTAACCTCAAAATGTGTAAAACTTCCCCACTTCATCCCGCTCTCATTTGGTGGTGGGTCTTATGATTATTGAAGAAAAAAGATAGATTGCAGAGTGCAGTGTTCCACACGCTATAGAGATAGATTGCACTCTGCGATCAAGGTGGCCGTTTCACCTTCTTTGCTTCAGTTCTTCTTCTTCTTTTTTTTTTAATAAAGAAAGCTGAGCACCGAAGAATTGATGCTTTTTTTTTTTTTTTTACTTTATTCTACGTTTCAATACTGTACTGGTTTTGCCATACATTGACATGAATCAGCCACAGGTGTACACGANTTTTTTTTTTTAATAAAGAAAGCTGAGCACCGAAGAATTGATGCTTTTTTTTTTTTTTTTACTTTATTCTACGTTTCAATACTGTATTGGTTTTGCCATACATTGACATGAATCAGCCACAGGTGTACAGATCTCCCAATGCCGAAGCCCCCTCCCACCTCCCACCCCATATCATCTCTCTGGATCATCCCGTGCACCAGCCCCAAGCATCTAAAAAACTGGAGAATAATGGTTCATAGGGTGTTTACAGAAGTTTTAAGCTAATAGATGTTCAGAGTTATTATTATTCCCAGCAAATAGCTAGTTACTAAGTGTTAACTGTTTCTATTACTTTTTTTAAAAAATTCTGGGCTGTGCTGGGTCTTTGTTGCTCTATGAGGGCTTTCTCTAGTTGCAGTGAGTGGGCTGCTCTTCCTTGCGGGGCATGGGCTTCTTACTGCAGCGGTTTCTCCTCTTGCAGAGTGCAGGGTCTCGGGCACTCAGACTCAGGAGGTGGAAGCACGGGGGCTCAATAGTTGTGGTGTACAGGCTTAGTTGCTTGGCAACATGTGGGGTCTTCCTGGACCAGCGGTCAGCCCTGTGTCCCCTGCATTGGCAGGCAAATTCTCATCCACTCCACCACCAGGGAAGTCCCTACTCTTATTCTTACAGTGTATCTCTCGTGAGAGCAATGTGATCTGTGTATAAGGACACGGGCTTTGGAATCTAGAAGGCTGGTTTTCTCTCTTGACTCCGTCACTTACTGGCTCAGTGACTTCAGGGAAGTCACTGACCTTAGAGCCTCCCCTTGATCGGAGTAGGATAGAGATGAATACCACTGACCTCAACAGTCATCGTGAATATTCACTGGGAGACTGTCTAGAAAGCACCTGGGGAAGGTCAGACACAGAGGAGGCACCCAGTAAGTGAAAGCTCATTTCCAGTATGTAATACATGAGCATCGTGCTCACGTTAGCCTGGCGCGGGCAGTCAGGGAGGAGGGAAAGGCAGGTAGCAGCCCACAGACGAGCTAATTGCTCAGTGCCCCTAGCGTTAGCACCAACGTGTATTAGTGTCTGGGAAAGAGTGTGTGTGTGGTAGTCACTCAGAGGTGTCCACGGACTGTAGCCCACCAGGCTCCTCTGGCCATGGGATTCTTCAGGCAAGAATACTGGAGTGGGTTGCCATTTCCTTCTCCAGGGGATCTTCCCAACCCAGGGATGGAACCCAGGTCTCCTGCAGTGCAGGCAGATACTTTAACCTCTGAACCACCAGGGAAGCCCGGTAACATTTATTGGGAAAGAGAAGAAAAGGAAAAGGTGCTCAGTTGTGTCTGACTCTTTGCAATCCCATGGAACATAGCCCATTATAGCCTGTCCATGGGATTCTCCAGGGAAGAATACTGGAGTGGGTTGCCATTCCTTCTTCAGGGTACATTCCCGACCCAGAGATCGAACCTGGGTCTCCTGCATTGCAGGCAGATTCTTTACCATCTGAGCCACTCAGAAAGCCACTTCCACCTGCAATATTGAGAAAGAGAGCTAACATTTATTGAGCACCTACTGTGTGCCAGAGCTTCCCTGGTGGCTCAGATGGTAAAGCATCTGCCTCCAAGGCAGGAGACCTGGGTTCGATCCCTGGGTTGGGAAGATCTCCTGGAGAAGGAAATGGCAACCCACTCCAGTATTCTTGCCTGGAGAATCCCCTGGACAGAGGAGTCTGGTGGGCTACAGTCCATGGGGTCCCAAAGAGTTGGACAGAAGTGAGTGACTTCACTATTCACTTTTACAGTGTGGCAGACACTTTAAATAAGACCATTTGAGCCTCAGAAAGACTCGCAAGGAAGGAATTATCTAGTTTCCAGGTAAAAAGGCAGACAGAATGTTTGTTCAGGTCTCACAGTGAGTGAACAGAATGGCTGGAGGTCTACCCCAGAACTGTGTGATGCCTGAAACACGACTTTCCTCATCCTTACAGAGTACTCAGGCATGGATATTACAGAATACCCAGGCGTGGGACGGCAGCTGTAAGGGTGAAGAGGGCATGGCCAGGAGGTGGGCAGAGGGGAAGTCACTGCAGGTGTGAGAACCACAGGGAGAAGCCGGAGTGGCAGAGGTTCTGGGAGGGTTTCAGTCCTCTCCAGGAGGTGAGAGAGGAGGTGGGAGAAGGGCCTGGGAGGAGGGGCCATGGAAGGTCCTGCATGGCGGCAAGAGGAGGACACGGGGTTGGGGCTGGACAGTGAGGGCACCTGGTCACACAGCTCCAGAAAGGCACCTTCTCTGCAGGTTGAAGCTGGACTCCCACCTGGGGCACTCAAGGACCTCACGTGCCTTTCCTCACAAGCCGGATAGCTGCCCTCTTTGCATATCTCCAGTCTCTCCCTCTACCCTGAAGGCCCATCCCCAAGGCTTCCTTTTGTTTTTCTGGCTTCAGTTTAGTTCAGTCGCTCAGTCGTGCCCGACTCTTTGCAACCCCATGAATCGCAGCATGCCGGGCTTCCCTGTCCATCACCAACTCCCAGAGTTCACTTAGACTCATGTCCATCGAGTNTCTGGCTTCAGTTTAGTTCAGTCGCTCAGTCGTGCCCGACTCTTTGCAACCCCATGAATCGCAGCATGCCGGGCTTCCCTGTCCATCACCAACTCCCAGAGTTCACTTAGACTCATGTCCATCGAGTCAGTGATGCCATCGAGTCATCTCATCCTCTGTCGTCCCCTTCTCCTCCTGCCCCCAATCCCTCCTAGCATCGCAGTCTTTTCCAATGAGTCAACATTTCGCATGAGGTGGCCAAAGTACTTTAGTTTCAGCTTTAGCATCATTCCCTCCAAAGAAATCCCAGGGCTGATCTCCTTCAGAATGGACTGGTTGGATCTCCTTNCTGGCATTCCCATCTCTTTCAGAATTTTCCACAGTTTGTTGTGATCAACACAGTCAATGGCTTTAGCGTAGTCAATGAAGCAGAAGTAGAAGTTCTTCTGGAACTCTCTTGCTTTTTCTATGATCCATTGGCAATTTGATCTCTGGTTCCTCTGCCTTTTCTAAATCCAGCTTGAACATCGGAAGTTCTCGATTCACATACTGTTGAAGCCTCACTTGGAGAATTTTCAGCATTACTTTGCTAGCATGTGAGATGAGTACAATTGTGTGGTAGTTTGAATATTCTTTGGCATTGCCCTTCTTTGGGATCAGAAAGGAAACTGGCCTTTTCCAGTCCTGTGGCCACTGCTGAGTTTTCCAAACTTGCTGGCATATAGAGTATAGCACTTTAACAGCATCATCTTTTAGGATTTGAAATAGCTCAGCTGGAATTCCATCACCTGTGCTAGCTTTGTCTGTAGTGATGCTTCCTAAGGCCCACTTGACTTTGGACTCCAGGATGTCTGGCTCTAGGTGAGTGATCACACCATTGTGGTTATCTGGGTCATGAAGATCTTTTTTGTACAGTTTTTCTGTGTGTTCTTGCCGCCTCTTCTTAATATCTTCTGTTTCTGTTAGGCCCCTACTGTTTCTGTCCTTTATTGTGCCCATCTTTACATGAAATGTTCCCTTGATATCTCTAATTTTCTTGGAGAGATCTCTAGTCTTTCCCATTCTATTGTCTTCCTCTATTTCTTTGCATTGTTCCGTCAGGAAGTCTTTCTATCTCTCCTTGCTGTTCTCTGGAATTCTGTGTTCAGATGGGTACATCTTTTCTTTTCTCCTTTGCCTTTTGCTTCTCTTCTTTTCTCAGCTATTTGTAAGGCCTCCTCAGACAACCCTATTTAGTGACAGCTAAGGGGTGTCATCCGCCCGTGTGTGTGACGGACATGTGACACACGGCCCGCAGAGCTGGAAGTCCAGCCTTGAAGCAGTAAGGGAAGACTTCACAGAGAAGGAGGCCTTTTTTTTTTTTCCTCCAAAAAATATTTATATGTTTATTTGGCCATGTGAGGACCTTCAGCTGTGGGACCTTCAGTCTTCAGTACAACATCAGGATCCTTAGTTGAGGCTTGAGGGACTTTTCGCTGCGGTGTGTGGTGTGTGAACTCTTAGTTGTGGCATATGGAATCCAGTTTCCTGACCAGGGATTGAACCTGGCCCCCTGCACTGGGAGCAGGTCTTAGCCACTGGATCACTAGGGATGTCCCAGAAAGAGACCTTTTTGAAGACATGCTCGTAGAGGGATCTGCATTGCAGGTACCAAGTCTGGGAAAAGCAGCTGTTGTGTGTAAGACAGAAAGGAGAAGCTAGTGATGTTGGAGCATAAGAGTGTTTTAGGAGGGTTGGGAGAAAAGGCTAGAAAAATAGGCTGAGACCAGAACAGGAAAAGCCTTGAATGTCACACTAAGAAGTCTGGACTTGGTCCTCTAAAGCGGTAGTTATCATCTGGGGGTCTTGTTAAAACACAGACTGCTGGGCCCCACCGCCAGACTTCTTGACTGAGTCTCTCTGGGATGGGGCCTGAGAATATGAGTTTCTTCCTGCTGGTGAGGGGACCCCATGTGGAGAGACACAGGTGTCAGGAATAGGACAGAAGTTTCCAAGCAGGGGAATCGTACAATCAGTTTTCTCTAGAAGGCTCTTCAGCGGAACTAACCCAGGGACCGAGCGACTTCCTGCAGTGTCCATCCCTCAGATACAGCAGCTCCCTGGGTCAGGAAGATCCCCCGGAGAAGGCGACGGCAACCCACTGCAGTAGTCTTGCCTGGGAAATCCCATGGACAGAGGAGCCTGGCAGGCTACAGCTCATGGGGTCGCAAAAGAGTCAGACATGACTTAGCGCCCAAATCCCCACCACCACCATATTTGAGTAAAGTCAACTCTGAGAAAGTGAAAGTGAAGTCGCTCAGTCGTGTCCGGCTCTTTGTGACCCATGGACTGCAGCCCACCAGGCTCCTCTGTCCATGGGATTCACCAGGCAAGAATACTGGAGTGGGTTGCCATTTCCTTCTCCAGGGGATCTTCCCGACTCAGAGATCGAACCTGGGTCTCCCGCGTTGCAGGCAGACGATTTAACCTCTGAGCCACCAGAGAAGCCCCTCAACTCTGAGAGTCCAGGCGAATTTTCATCCATCACTGGGGGTCCACAGATGACTTAAGACTAGGCCAGGGTTCTGGGTTAGAGCCAACAGAAAACATCTCTGGTTAATATAAGCAGAAGCAGAGTTTATCAGGTGGATCTTTGTGGCCAAAGAAGAGATGGGAGGCTAGAAATTAAGAGTCAGAATGTGGTCAGGAGCTTGGGAGGGGAAGAAACCCTGGTTGTCCTGGCACTGCACTCAGCGCTTCAGCACAGGCGCTCATCCCAGGACCCTTGACTCTGCTGCCACCGGCCTTCACATCACTCTCCCACGAGTGAAGATCCCAGGCAGGAACATTGCTCATTCCCCCACCTCCTGGCTGCCAGGGAGGGGTCATATGGTTCCCTTTGGCTTCTGTAGACCCAGCCAATGGAGAAAAAAAAAAAAAGTAAAAAGTGAAAGTCACTCAGTGCGTGTCCTCCTCTTTGTGACCCCGAGGATTCTCCAAGCCAGAATAGTGGAGTGGGTAGCCTTTCCCTTCTCCAGGAGATCTTCCCAACCCAGGGATCGAACCCAGGTCTCCTGCATTGTGGGCGGATTCTTTACCAGCTGAGCCACCAGGGAAGCCCAAGAATACTGGAGTGGGTAGCCTAGCCCTTCTCCAGCGGATTTCCCAACCCAGGAATCGAACCGGGGACTCCTGCATTGCGGGCGGATTCTCTTCAATGCCAATGGAGAATCTCCCCCAAATAAGATCCATCTCCGGATGCTGGGGAGCCAAAACCCATGCAGTACACATACTTCCCCACAGACCAGACGACATGGGCCCAGTTCTAGGATGTCTGCATTAAACAGGACAACCTCAGGGGCATCAGCTAGAAAGCCCTGCCCACACGTTTGCAGTTACTGCCAGCAGGGTCCATCCGGCGAGGTCCTACTGTGATCAAGAGCAGAGATAAAACACCCAGCCTCCACCGTGGCTATTTCCGTTTCATGGTCTCACTGCAGTGGGCAGATCAGGAGGGAACCATGCATGGTAACTGAACAGAGAAACCGTGTCTTCCTGGGGGGAAAGTTTTTTATTTATTTATTTTTTCATTTAAACCAGTTTTTTCTGATGTTTATAGAAACCAGCCAATAAAAGGTCTCTGGCTCAGATTTTGAAGTTGAAAGTCAGAAAACATCGTGTTTATCATGGAAGCACTTTTCTGTTCCAGTCCTCCCGGGCTGACCACACAATTGGTTTTGCTGGGAGCAGAAGCTCTGGGCAGTGTTTGTCGGGGTCCCTGGAGGCGCTGGCTTCAAACGCTCCGCCGCAGCGCTTCACATGTGGCTGCAATTAGCTGTGCGGCAGAGCTACTGCGGGAGGAGAAACTGTAGGTCCTGTGTCTCGCAGCAGGAAGCTGTGACCCTTTCTCATTTTGGTTGCAAATCCTCCACTTTGAAGGTGTTTCATTTGGGGAACTGTGCAGGAAGTCCTTGATTGTATGTTACTCTCTTGGCAAAGATTTCTGCTCCCAGAAATAGGAGTGTTTTTGTCCTTCCTTCTCCAGTTACATGAAGGTGTGGTGGGGCGGGCGGTGGGGAACCTGTGTTTTGGCTANTATGTTACTCTCTTGGCAGAGATTTCTGCTCCCAGAAATAGGAGTGTTTTTGTCCTTCCTTCTCCAGTTACATGAAGGTGT
Organism: Raphicerus campestris; assembly: GCA_006410735.1. Taxonomy (NCBI): domain Eukaryota; kingdom Metazoa; phylum Chordata; class Mammalia; order Artiodactyla; family Bovidae; genus Raphicerus; species Raphicerus campestris. The sequence goes on along the minus strand of SJYW01000525.1, from coordinate 122,795 downwards.
TGTGGGGTGGGCGGTGGGGAACCTGTGTTTTGGCTACTGCTTGACCTGTCCCCCGCCCCCCGCCCACCTCTCTGACCTCCTCTCCACTAGTCTTCCCCTCCTACCCCACTCTGGCCACACTGGCCTCCTGGCTGGGCTTGGAACGCACGAGGCACTCTTCCGCCTCTGAGTCTTTGTACTTGCTTGGTCTTTCCCCAGCACATCCTCCCCTTGTTGTTGTTCAGTCCCTCAGTCATGTCCGACTCTCTGCGACCCCATGGACTGCAGCACGCCAGGCCTCCCTGTCCATCACCGACTCCGAGAGTTTGCTCAAAGTCACGTCCATCGAGTCGGTGATGCCATCCAACCATCTCATCCTCTGTCACCCCCTTCTCCTCCTGTCCTCAATCTTTCCCAGCATCAGGGTCTTTGCCAATGAGGCGGCTCTTCGCATCAGATGGCCAAAGGATTGGAGCTGCAGCTTCAGCCGCTTCAGCATCAGTAGGGACACAGGATTTGCTCCTTGACTTCCTTCCAGTTTCTGATGGTGCATTTCTCACTGTGGAAGCCTTCCTGCTTCTGGTAAGTCCAGCCCCCACCCTCCTTGGTATTTTCCTCACTCGCCCTGCCCTGTTTCTCTCCAGGGTACCTGACACACCACTCTCATTTCTTTCTTTGTTTACTGCCTATCTTCCACGAGACTCTGTCTTCATGAGGCAGAGAGCACGTCTCCTTCCTTGCTGATCGCTAGTGGTCAGTGCGTAGTAGACAACAATAAACTGTGTTGGATGAGTGGGTGCTGGAAATAGTGAAAGCCATCATTTCACAAGTAGCAGAATTATAAACATCATCTCTAAGGGGAGTGAATTTATGCTCATGCAGTTAGTGCAGTGAGGGGCCCGTACCAGGATCAGAAGCCACTGGGCAAAGGGCAAATAGAGCATTTAAATCTTTACCCTTGACTCCTCCTCTGCAATTCCAGCTCAAGTACCCAGCGGCCTTTCCTACAGTCCCTTTTGGATGTCTTAGCTCACACTACATACGTCCCAGGTGGAATTCTTGATTCTGGTATAAATCTGGTCCTTCCAGAACTTCCCAGTTCAATTAATGACCACCCTTCACCTAGCTCAGGGCAAAACCCAAGGCATCACTTTGGGTACCTGGCTTCCCTCTAGCCCCTACATGCAACCCACCAGAACGTGACAAGAGATGCCCAGCTGGCCACAAAGTCGTGTCCCCTTCTGCAGATGGGGAGTGGCTGAACAGACCAGGACATTTCCTAGCACCCTTCATTTGGGTGAGGCCACATGGCTCTCACTGTGGAATATAGGCAGAATGATTCAGGCCATAGCCATGCCCCTGAGTCCTTCTCTCTGCCTCCCATCTCCATCTGTCCACTGGAGGAGGAGCATCCTGAAAGGATTCTGGGGCCCCAGGGGTTGGCAGAGTCTCAGGGTGAGGATCCTAGGTCCCCAAGTCACCACCTGGAAGAAAAGCCACTTGCTCGCCTAGAACTGCTCACCGTTCAGACCTCACATGAAAAACCACCAAGTTTTTGGGCTCATTTGATTTAGTAGCTGGCATTACTCTCCAAACCGTATCTCAGATCTGCCCATCTGTCTTCATCAATCTCTTATTTTATTTGTAACCTCCAATCTCTCTCATCAGAAAGATTGCAGACCTGTCCTAACTTAGCCCCTCACTTCCATCTCTGCCTGCTACAGATTGTGCTCCCCTCCCCCAATACATATGCTGAGACTACTCCCCAATGTGAGGGCATTTAGACTGGGGGCCTTCCGGAGGTGATTAGGTCCTGAGGGGGAGCCTTCATTAATGGGGTTAGTGCTCATATGTGGGACCCCGGGGAGCTCCCCCGCCCCTTCTTCCATGTAAGGATACAGCAAAAAGGGGCCCATCTAAGAAATAAGAAGCCAGTGTTCATTGTCATTCAGTTGCTCAGTCATGTCTGACTCTTTGTGAACCCGTGCACTGCAACCTGCCAGGCTTCTCTATGCTTCACTATCTCCCAGAGTTTGCTCAGACTCATGTCCATTGAGTCGGTGATGCGATCCAACCATCTCATCCTCTACTACCCGCTTCTCCTCCTGCCCTCAATCTTTCTCAGCATCAGGGTCTTTTCCAAAGAGTCAGTTCTTCACATCAAGTGGCCAAAGGATTGGAGCTTCAGCTTCAGCATCAGTCCTTCCAATGAATATTCAGGGTTGACTTCCTTGAGGATAGACTGGTTTAATCTCCTTGCAGTGCAAGAGACTCTCAAGAGTCTTCTCCAACACTGTAATTCAAAAGCATCAATTCTTCAGCCTTCTTTATGGTCCAACTCTCACATCCATACATGACTACTGGAAAAACCATAGGTTTGACTATACGAACCTTTGTTGGCAAAGCCAGGCTTTGGAGACACCAAATATGCCGTGGACTTCCCAGCCTCCAGCATTGTGAGATCTCAATGTTTGTCTTTTGAACCACTCCGCCTGGAAGGACTAAGACCCCACCTCCGTATAGTTTACTCTCCACACAGCCATCAGAGAGATCTTTTAAGAACCCAAATGATGTCACCCCAGTCAAATAGCTTCCCTTTGCATATGAGATAAAGTATGAACTCCTTACCATAGCCTGTCCACTTCCCCAGCTTCATCTCAAACCTGTCTTCTCCCCCATTATGGTCCAACCAGCCAGGCCTTCACTCAGTTCTTCAAACAGGGCACACTTGCTCCTGCCCCAGAACCTCTGCACTTGATATTCCTTCTGCTTGGAAGTGTTCCCCCAGATCGTGGCATGACTGGCTTTTCAGGTCTCAACTCAAATGTCACCTCCTCAGGGAAGTCCACCCTGATCGCACCATCAGATTGATGCCATTCTGCTGCCACAGCAGGTCATTCTCTACTTCATCCCTTGTTTTATTTTCTTCATCGAACTCATCACTATTTTAAATGATCTCTTTTGAGTTAACTTACAGGACTCAGCTCAAGTTTCCTGGCTAACTGTCTTCTCCCCACCTCCCCCTGAGCACCTCCCCATTGGAGTATAAGCTCCATGGGAGCTGAACCTTGTCTGTGTTATTGGCAGTCGAATCTTCAGTATCTCGAACAGTAAATGGCAAACAGAAGGTGCCCTACAGAGAAGCAAGGCAAGAAAGGAGGGAAGATGGGGAGGTGGAGGGANTGTCCTAACTTAGCCCCTCACTTCCATCTCTGCCTGCTACAGATTGTGCTCCCCTCCCCCAATACATATGCTGAGACTACTCCCCAATGTGAGGGCATTTAGACTGGGGGCCTTCCGGAGGTGATTAGGTCCTGAGGGGGAGCCTTCATTAATGGGGTTAGTGCTCATATGTGGGACCCCGGGGAGCTCCCCCGCCCCTTCTTCCATGTAAGGATACAGCAAAAAGGGGCCCATCTAAGAAATAAGAAGCCAGTGTTCATTGTCATTCAGTTGCTCAGTCATGTCTGACTCTTTGTGAACCCGTGCACTGCAACCTGCCAGGCTTCTCTATGCTTCACTATCTCCCAGAGTTTGCTCAGACTCATGTCCATTGAGTCGGTGATGCGATCCAACCATCTCATCCTCTACTACCCGCTTCTCCTCCTGCCCTCAATCTTTCTCAGCATCAGGGTCTTTTCCAAAGAGTCAGTTCTTCACATCAAGTGGCCAAAGGATTGGAGCTTCAGCTTCAGCATCAGTCCTTCCAATGAATATTCAGGGTTGACTTCCTTGAGGATAGACTGGTTTAATCTCCTTGCAGTGCAAGAGACTCTAAAGAGTCTTCTCCAACACTGTAATTCAAAAGCATCAATTCTTCAGCCTTCTTTATGGTCCAACTCTCACATCCATACATGACTACTGGAAAAACCATAGGTTTGACTATACGAACCTTTGTTGGCAAAGCCAGGCTTTGGAGACACCAAATATGCCGTGGACTTCCCAGCCTCCAGCATTGTGAGATCTCAATGTTTGTCTTTTGAACCACTCCGCCTGGAAGGACTAAGACCCCACCTCCGTATAGTTTACTTTCCACACAGCCATCAGAGAGATCTTTTAAGAACCCAAATGATGTCACCCCAGTCAAATAGCTTCCCTTTGCATATGAGATAAAGTATGAACTCCTTACCATAGCCTGTCCACTTCCCCAGCTTCATCTCAAACCTGTCTTCTCCCCCATTATGGTCCAGCCAGCCAGGCCTTCACTCAGTTCTTCAAACAGGGCACACTTGCTCCTGCCCCAGAACCTCTGCACTTGATATTCCTTCTGCTTGGAAGTGTTCCCCCAGATCGTGGCATGACTGGCTTTTCAGGTCTCAACTCAAATGTCACCTCCTCAGGGAAGTCCACCCTGATCACACCATCAGATTGATGCCATTCTGCTGCCACAGCAGGTCATTCTCTACTTCATCCCTTGTTTTATTTTCTTCATCGAACTCATCACTATTTTAAATGATCTCTTTTGAGTTAACTTACAGGACTCAGCTCAAGTTTCCTGGCTAACTGTCTTCTCCCCACCTCCCCCTGAGCACCTCCCCATTGGAGTATAAGCTCCATGGGAGCTGAACCTTGTCTGTGTTATTGGCAGTCGAATCTTCAGTATCTCGAACAGTAAATGGCAAACAGAAGGTGCCCTACAGAGAAGCAAGGCAAGAAAGGAGGGAAGATGGGGAGGTGGAGGGATGACGGGAAGATTTGCCCTGATCGGATCAAGGCTCCTCACAGCAAAGCTGCTGGCGAGGAGGTGGGCTGGGGAGGTGCAGGCCTGGGCAGCCTTTCCGAAGCAGGCTCAAAGGTGCAGAAATGACACCGCCTACCAACCAGGTCATCACCTTCCTGTTCCCAGTACACTCTCTACCCCTTTGGAAGGAAAAAAAAAAATACCCTTGCCCTTTTTTTTTCCTCTCTGTACAGAAACCTCATTTACTTTGGACAAAAACCCACTTCCCCCCTGCTTCCAATAAGTACTAGAAAGGTTATAGTGCTTCCTCGTCCGTGTAATTTAGAAGGATATGAAATTGTAACTACAGTATAAAGAAGAGGCACTTTGTCCACGATGACTAGTTATTTATACAAATCAAAGTCTTCAGAAATAGTTTTGTACACTGTGCCCTCAGCACTAACACAGTCAGCTTCTTGGGTGTTCCAGGGCTCCGTGCGGGGGGAGCACACTGGGCTTTGAAACAGGACCCACTTGCTGATTTTATGACTGTCCCAATGTATACACATACTTAAAAAAAAAAAAAACTAATACGAAGTCATCAGCCCAAGCAAGTTTGACTTGGATTTTTAAAGCTGTCCTAAGTAATCAACTGTAGGGGCTTCTCCGGTGCCTCAGTTCACTAAATAACTTGTCTGCCAACCCAGGTTCCATCCCTGGGTTGGGAAGATCCCCTGGTGAAGAAAATGGCAACCCACTCCAGTATTCTTGCCTGGGAAATCCCATGGACAGAGGAGCCCAGTCGGCTACAGTCCGTGGGGTCGTAAAAAGTATGACATGACTTAGAAGTAAACAAGAACAAGAAGAAAGTGATCCGCTTGAAGGGCTGATCAGATGAATGATGAGCGGAAAAGTACAGTCATTAAAGAAATTCAGTGTTNTGAGGCTCACTTCTGAGGGGCTCTCAGAAGGGACAGAAGACAGGGGACTGAGTGCTGATTTCGTGGCCGGCACTGTTAGGGACCTTCACATGCAGCTGCCTAGAAAACGCGCGAGTGTTTTTCACTTCATAGCTCTGTTAGTTCCCACGTTCCGATCCTAAGACCATAGCTCTGAAATCCAGGCAAGCAGCTCTGGGTGTGAGTTCTGACTTCCCGCCCCAGAATGATAGTGCAACGAGGGCAGTGTATTCACTACTGTGGCCCCAGTGCCTCCAGCCCTGCCTCCTCACGCACAGGAGGGTCTCAGTACTTGTCTGTTAGGTTGAATTACCCCTGTGCCGCTTACTTAGCCTCTTTAAGGCTNAAAGAAGTGACACGCAGAAGAAAGCTCACCACTGACTCCTTGACAGGTTTCGCAGGGCACCTCTCCCAACCCTGGAACACGACTCTCTCTCGAATCCCACATGGGTCTCGGGGCTCAGGTTCCTACCACTCACAATGGCCCTGCCGCTGGACTCCACCCAGGTGCGTGGGGGGTAAAATCCCTGCTGGGTCATGGTGGAGGTGAGGCTCACTTCTGAGGGGCTCTCAGAAGGGACAGAAGACAGGGGACTGAGTGCTGATTTCGTGGCCGGCACTGTTAGGGACCTTCACATGCAGCTGCCTAGAAAACGCGCGAGTGTTTTTCACTTCATAGCTCTGTTAGTTCCCACGTTCCGATCCTAAGACCATAGCTCTGAAATCTAGGCAAGCAGCTCTGGGTGTGAGTTCTGACTGCCCGCCCCAGAATGATGGTGCAACGAGGGCAGTGTATTCACTACTGTGGCCCCAGTGCCTCCAGCCCTGTCTCCTCACACACAGGAGGGTCTCAGTACTTGTCTGTTAGGTTGAATTACCCCTGTGCCGCTTACTTAGCCTCTTTAAGGCTTCTGTCTCCTCATCGGTAAAGTAGGAAAAATAAAACCTAGATCATAGGGTTTTCAGTTATACTTTACATTGTGAGATTGCTGTACATGCATATACAGTTGTAAGAAATAACATGTAGAGACTCCAGGAGTCCTCGCCCCAAAGGACTTGCAAAGAGACAGCACAACGTCATGACCGGGAGGTCGACACTGATCAACCCACTGACCCTGTAGGATCTGCCTTCCAGGATTTTTACAGGGATTAAGTGCACCTCTGCAGGCATCATGTTCCGCGGCGCATGTGCTTCCCATAAACCTTTGGTGCAGATTTTAACTCAGCAGGTCTTAGTGAGCCTGAGAATCTGCGTTGCCAGTCACCTCCCGGGGGCGTCTGCTGTGGTGACTGGCTAAGCACGGAGACTCCAGAGTCCAGCCTGTTGCCGTTCAGCTACTCAGCCGTGTCCAGATCTTTGTGACCCCATGGACTGTAGCCCCCCAGGCTCCTCTGTCCATGGGAATTCTCCAGGCAAGAATGCTGAGGGGGGTGCCATCTTCCTGACCCAAGGAGCACACCTGCGTCTCCTGCATTGCACCCAGATTCTTTACTGCTGAGCCACCTGGGAAGCCCCCAGAATCAGACTGCCACAGTTGAATTCTAGCGGCACCTTTATTATCTTTAGGACCTCAGACAAGTTATTTAATCTCTCTATGCTTGGGTTTCTTCTTTTACTTCATGTGGGTATTTCTGATCCCTACCTCATAGGGTTGTTGTGAAGCTTAAATGAGAAAATTGTCTTAAAGCACTTAGAACAGTGCCTGGGCCATAGCAAGTGCTCATTGTTAGGTATCATTATCGTTTTGTGGCTTTCCAAACGGCGCTACTGGTAAAGAACCTGCCTGCCAATGGAGGAGGTGTAAGAGATGCAGGTTTGATCTCTGGCTTGGGAAGATCCCCTGAAGTAGGGCATGGCATGGCAACTCACTCCAGTATTCTTGCCTGGAGAATCCCATGGACAGAGGTCACAAAAAGTTGGACATGACTAAAGCAACTTAGCATGCAGCATCATTATCATCTAACATCCTTTCTTATTCTGTATACTCTGTCACTGAAATAAGATGGTTGGGATTTTTCCAATGGTTACTTAGGCCCCCGGAAAAGTAGAAATTTACCTATTTTCTATGAGAAAAGAGAAGATATTGCTAGAAGGGATGTGTAGCGCTCTTCTAGACCAAAAATGGTAAATGTCCGATTCACGAGTTTTTCTTCCCCACCCACAGCAGACATTACTAATCAATCTTGATATTCTTTTTTCACTGAACCTCAACAATGGCTTCAGAGGCCTTCTTAAGGGAGGGCTCCCAGCACAGCTGGTGCTCAAGATGAAACCTATCTGCCAAAACTGCTGTGGTCTAAGCTCCTCCCAGTAGTGGAGGTTTAGACCTAGGGCTACAAGCTGACTTCCAAGGGTTCACACTGTCACCTAGAGATGAGTCTGAACTGGAACCCACATCTGGGCTCTTGGTGGAACAAGATGGAGTGAAGACGGGAAAGGAAGATCAGGAGAGATCATGAGAGCACAGGAGAGGTAAAGTGACCACGGGTGAGAAAGACTTTCTTCACAGGTCAGTGCATGGAAGAGAGCCGTAAGAGCCTCCGTTCACTGTGGCCATTTCAGACTGGCAGCCACTGGCATCTCCCTTGTTAACCCCATAAAATATGACGTTGGAGGACACAGTGAAAAAATGAACTACTTATTGGGGAGATCCCCTGGAGAAGGAAATGGCAATCCACTCCAGTATTCTTGCCTGGAGAATCCCATGGACGGAGGAGCCTAGTAGGTTCCAGTCCACGGGATCGCAGAGAGTCAGACACGACTGAGTGACTTCACCTTCACCTTATTGGGAACGTAGTGTGCAAACGAAAGCTGTCTTTACAATACCAACTCTGCGTGCTAAGTTGCTTCAGCTGTGTCTGACTCTTTGCAGCCCCATATGCTGTAGCCTGCCAGGCTCCTCTGTCCATGGGATTCTCCAGGCAAGAATACTGGGGTGGGGTGCCATTTCCTCCTCCAGGGGATCTTCCCCACCCAAGGATCAAACCAGTGTCTCCTGTGTCTTCTGCATCGGCAGGTGGGTTCTTCACCATTGTTGCCACCTGGGAAGCTCACAGTACTAACTGGGGAGCCTTAAAAAGTCAAAAGGAAAAAATGGCAAGGCAGAGACCTTACTCGCACTTAATTGAACTCCTGAGGGCCTTCCCAGTGTTATTTGAGTTCTGTCAGTCTTGCTGCCAGCATCCCAGTCTTGATGGGGTGACTGTGTGCTCCACCCTGCAACCCTGCCTCTTCCCACTCTCAGTTCTCATCACTGGACCATGTGTGACTTCACAAACCCTCGTGGACACACATCTTCAAGGGAGATCCAATTGCGGCCATTTTTGTGGATTGGTAGGAAGACAGGAATCAAGTTCTTTGAGCAATTTGACCTATAAAAGTATGAAAGAAGCCAGTTACAGGGGCTGGGAGGCAAAAGCCAAAAGGGGGAGTAGGGAGAGGAATAAGGGAGCGGATGTGATGAGGAGGTTGCTTGATGAGGAGGTCGGTAAGGAAGGAGCAGACAGGGAGGAGGCGCAGAGAAAGCGAGAGGGAGTCTAGGGGATGACGCTGTGGCCCTCGGAGGAGGCAGAATCGTGGTTCCCAGAGCGACCTTCTCCTGCACCTTCTTTTCCTTTTNTGGAGAATCCCATGGACGGAGGAGCCTAGTAGGTTCCAGTCCACGGGATCGCAGAGAGTCAGACACGACTGAGTGACTTCACCTTCACCTTATTGGGAACGTAGTGTGCAAACGAAAGCTGTCTTTACAATACCAACTCTGCATGCTAAGTTGCTTCAGCTGTGTCTGACTCTTTGCAGCCCCATATGCTGTAGCCTGCCAGGCTCCTCTGTCCATGGGATTCTCCAGGCAAGAATACTGGGGTGGGGTGCCATTTCCTCCTCCAGGGGATCTTCCCCACCCAAGGATCAAACCAGTGTCTCCTGTGTCTTCTGCATCGGCAGGTGGGTTCTTCACCATTGTTGCCACCTGGGAAGCTCACAGTACTAACTGGGGAGCCTTAAAAAGTCAAAAGGAAAAAATGGCAAGGCAGAGACCTTACTCGCACTTAATTGAACTCCTGAGGGCCTTCCCAGTGTTATTTGAGTTCTGTCAGTCTTGCTGCCAGCATCCCAGTCTTGATGGGGTGACTGTGTGCTCCACCCTGCAACCCTGCCTCTTCCCACTCTCAGTTCTCATCACTGGACCATGTGTGACTTCACAAACCCTCGTGGACACACATCTTCAAGGGAGATCCAATTGCGGCCATTTTTGTGGATTGGTAGGAAGACAGGAATCAAGTTCTTTGAGCAATTTGACCTATAAAAGTATGAAAGAAGCCAGTTACAGGGGCTGGGAGGCAAAAGCCAAAAGGGGGAGTAGGGAGAGGAATAAGGGAGCGGATGTGATGAGGAGGTTGCTTGATGAGGAGGTCGGTAAGGAAGGAGCAGACAGGGAGGAGGCGCAGAGAAAGCGAGAGGGAGTCTAGGGGATGACGCTGTGGCCCTCGGAGGAGGCAGAATCGTGGTTCCCAGAGCGACCTTCTCCTGCACCTTCTTTTCCTTTTCATTTGTTCACCTGGAAAATTTCAAATCTATGTAAGGGAGAGCAACACAACGGCCCTCCTACCCCGCCCCCCTTCCCCACCACTCAGCTTCAGCCATCATCCACTCAGGGCCCATCTAGTCTCTTTTCTGTCTCGCCTCACTCACCTTCTTGATGCTTTACTTTTAATAAACTTCTGGAGCATTTGTAACATCTTTGCTGTGACGCACATTCTTATCAGAGATCCATGCACAGCTGAACTTATTATTATTTTAGTTACTTAAGTAGTTTTTTGTTTCAAGAAATTTGCCCAACTTTTCTCTTTTAACTCCTTATATATATATATATATATTTTTTTTGTGGTAAAATATGCAGGATATAATTTTTCTATTTTAACCATTTTAAGTGTATAGTTCAGTGGCATCTATGTTGTTGTGCAACTGTCACTTAAGTAGTTATTTTTTTTTAAGTAGTTAATTTTAATAGTGAACCCGTGAACCCACCAACCAAAAGCTAAGACTTTGACAATGACCTGTATCTGACCAGCAGTTCCCTCCCACCATCCACCCCTCGCAGGTCTCCTCCCCTGGTAACCATCATTCTGAATCTTCTCATCATCCTCCCCTCACTTCTGTTTTACATAGTTTTATTGCAGGTGAAGGCACGACTGTAATTATTCTTTATGCTATTTGTAACATTACACGTAGGATGTTACGCAGTGTGTAATCTGTGGGAACTTGCCTTTTTCACCGACTGCTGTCAGGATTCGTTTCTGTCGCTGCAGGCCACTCTAAGTCACCGGTCAAGGCTGCTGTCTACGTTCCCGTGTGCGGAGAACCCGTGTCTGACATTTCGCATTTCCAGCACGCTTCCTTCTCCCTGTCTGACAGCACCTTGAGCGTGTCGCTCATCGGCATGACTGCGACATTCAGGCTGAAACCGCCCTGCTGAGATGTGGCCAGGGCGAAGTTGCCTGAATGCTGATGTAAGGCAGGCCTTGAGATTAATCTTGGGAAGGTCGAAGACTGGTCACCTCCATGAGAAAAGGCCTTCTGTCCCCATGCTTTATCTTCAGAGTAAGGCTCCCTCCGAGCAGTGATGGAAATTAAAGAGGCAGCTTTAGGACCTCCACACTGACCCAAGACGGAAATCATTTAGCAGCACGCAAATGGCAGAGTTGTCATGAAGGCCAAATGAGATAATGATATGTGGGGACACTCTGAAGCCCAGAGCCGTTTCATGCATGTGCAGTTGCACTGTGACTGTTGCCATGAGTCATGTGCATTATCTGGACAAATCATTGCCCTCTTACTCCACGACTGCGGTACCCCAGCAAGATAGATTTAAGGAAGAGAGCTGGGGAGACATGTGAATGTTCACTGAATCTTCTGCCTGCTCTTTAGTCCCTGCAACAGCTCTTCAAGTTAAGAATTGTCTCTTTTACAGATGAGAAAACTGGGCTTGACGACATGCCCAGAGTTCTAGAACTAATAGAGGTGAGGTTTGGGCTCAAATCCAGGTCTCTTCAAACCCAAAGCCCCTTCTTCACTGTCACACTTCCCCAGATCCGTTCCCGCAGTCCTCACCCTTCCTAATTTGGCAGGATGAAAACCTCCTCTTTACAATCTTTCTCAAGATCTTATGTCTTCCTAGTCTGAGACCACTGATGACCTAAAATAGAGTCTTCAAGAAAAAAAAAAAAATCTTTAGGAAAACTGGGAGCCTTCCCAAGCTTTAATACGTGCATTTACATCTGGAAACCAGGAAAACAGGCACAGCTATGCTTGGGTCGGATTGTCACCTGGGTCATCCTGTGTCCACTAGCCCTGTGTGGACAGGAGGAGAGCGCATTTCACAGGGCAGATGCAAGACCCTGCCTCTGGTTCAGGCAACGCTTCCACACTGTTTAGGTCCCTGATGGCTCAGTGGATTAAGAATCTGCCTGAAACACAGGAGACACAGGCGACATGGGTTCGATTCCTTGGTTAGGAAGATCCCCTGAAGGAGATGGCAACCCACTCCAGTATTCTTGCCTGAAAAATTCTATGGACAGAGGAGCTGGGTGGGCTACAGTCCACAGGGTCGCCAAGAGTCCCACAGGACTGAGCACATAAGCACGGGGCAATCTCACTGTAACATGAACTATTAATACCTGTCCTGCCTCCCCAGCGGGGGCTGAGATCAAATGAGATACTAGGCTGAGGCCTGATATAACTGGATGAGGTAAGAGATGGAAAAACAGTTTGAAACCTGCAAAGCATTTCCCTCCCGTGTTAATGTAAGCTGGCATTTGTTTTTGTTATCATTCCCTCTCAGTGGAGCCCTCTTCCCAGGGCACGCACTATAGTAGGAGCTCCCCATAATGACTGAGGTTTGAGAACAGCCAGAAGGCACGGGCACCACGAAGCCATTTAAAGCAAACCAGAGGAAGTCCAGTCCCTGACTATTTATTTTATGAAGTTAGCGGCTGGATACGTTAAGCAAATGTTTTCTTCATTGTGGCAGTCCGCGAAAACAATGGGGCAAGGGCGGCCCGGGTTGGCGGGGCGGGGGGGGGGGACCCCCGGGGTGTTGCAGGCCTCCA
>SJYW01000525.1:62309-101966 GCA_006410735.1 Raphicerus campestris | reverse complement strand
TTTTCTTTTCTTTTTTTTTTTTTTTTTTTAAAATTTATTTATTTATTGGCCACGCTGTGCGGCATGTGGGATCTTACTTCCCTGATCGGGGATTGAACCTGGGCCCCCTGCATTGCAAGCCCAGAGTCCTAACCACCAGACCACCAGGGAACCCCAGCACCTTGGTTTTTCATCTGTAGAAAGCTGTAATCTATTTGGCCAACTCGCGGTGAGAGTCAGTGAGGTGATGGATGTGAGTGTATCATGGGAAGCACAGCCGCACAGCTGGGAGGTGTCATCTGTGACGGTGTCAAGATGTGCTCACTTGCCTCACTGGGCATTTTCAGTTATGAGGTTGTATCATTCAGTTCCATTCACTGGGCATTTTCAGTTACTTTGTTATCATTTAATTCCATTTAGTGGGCATTTTCAATTCTCTTGGATCATTTAACCCACAGGGCAAGTTTGTGACCTTATGAAGTAGGCAGCCTTGTTAAGTTTTCTTTAGGTGAGCAAAGGTGGATCCAGAGAGGCTAAGTGACGCCTGCAGTTGGTGTTAGGCATTTGAAGTATGGAACATCGTAGGCTGAGTAAGTAAACGTATTGAAATGTAGGGCTCAGACTTAGGTTTTCGGATGCTCAAGTCCCTGTTCCACTAATGTAACAGATGGTAAAGCGCAAGAAGGAAGCAGCGTTACACTAATGAGAGAGGTTGCTAGCAGGAATGACAGAGGCACAGATCTGTGAATTGAATGTTAACAGAAAGAGTACACGTGTTGCCCGAAGTTACTGGGGCCCCAGTTGGACACGCTGTGGTGGAGAAACAGCCAGGAGGTGGATTCATGTCTGCTTGACGTGCCTGAAGCTCTGCCTGCGTGTGGTCGCTGGACTCTGGTGGCGATTCGGTCTGAAATTTCGTTTCAGTCAGCCTCACTGAGCTGCACGGCCAGCCACATCGACCGCGTAGTGATCCGCCCTCGGCGTGGGTTGCCCATCCTTCGCTGTAGGTTGCTGCTGGGGCAGCGGGTTCCTGTTGCCTTTTCTGTAGTCTCTATACACTGTTTACCAGACAGGAGACACGCAGTGAAAGCCTCTGACTTCTGGAGGGCCCCAGGGGCTGCACACCCACTGCTGCGGTGAGATCCTTCATGCTGTGGGCTTGGCCTACCGTTGTGTTTATGGGCTGAGGCCGAGCTCGATGAGCTCAGGAAGTGGTCCTGATGGAGTGAGGATGGGACAAGGCCAGCAGGGCTTTGGGATACTGAAGAGTGTGCATCTGGGAGCCAGACGTACATCAGGGAGAGTGATGTCTTCTGGTTTCAGGGTTTTGGCCAAGTGACGGCATGGCAGGAACATCAGGGGGATTTGACTGAGCCTCTCCCACCTTCACCAGTTTCCACCTTTAGCCGAGACTCGTGGTGGTGGTGGTTTAGTCGCCAAGTCATGTCTGACTCTTATGACCCCATGGACCCCCCAGGCTCCTCTGTCCACGGGATTTCCCATGAAGGAATACTGGAGTGGGTTGCCATTTTCTTCTCTAGGGCATCTTCCCAACCTTGGGATCGAACTCAGGTCTCATGCGTGGCTGGCAGATGCTTTACTGACCGAGCCGCCAGGGAAGCTGAGACTCGCACTTTCCTTATTACAGTTAGTTGGGCCACTGTCACTGGAGGAGCCGTGCAGTGAGCCAAGCCTGGGGCTGGGTTGTTTTACCTTGGAAATCTCCTTGGAAGACTTCCACGACGTATCTTGAACTTCTGTTCCCTTGCCCGAAAACAAAAACAACTACTGCACCCCAAAATTCTGTGCCCACAGTGGGGTTCACGTCCTCTTATGGGTCCAAAAGAAAAAAGCTTCCTTGGTGGAAACCCAGAATAATGGTGTTCACATTGAGAGCTGAGCTTTTCATCAGCACTGAATATCCCTAAATTTTACTAGCTTTATCACTGACACCTGTGTCTGTCTGCTTTTGCTCAGTCGTGTTTGACTCTTTTGGGACACTATGGACTATAGCCCGCCAGGGTTTGGGACACTATGGACTGTAGCCCGCCAGGCTCCTCTGTCCATGGGATCTCCAGGCAAGGATACTGGAGTGGGTTGCTGTTCCCTCCTCCAGGGGATCTTCCCAACCCAGGGATCAAACCCACATCTCCTGAGTTGGCAGGTGAATTCTTTACCACTGTACCATGTGGGAAGCCCCTCATTGATGCCTTTTCTTAATTCTTCACAATAAGCTGAAAGAATGTATTATTGGGGATAAGGAACTCTCAGAAAAGGAATATGGGCTGGCAGAGAAAATACCATTGCCTGGAAAAAAAAAACACCAAAATATTTGTTCTCCTCATGACGAGGTATGTTCTTCTCATGACGAGGTAATTGACAACAACCGCACAAAGTGTGAATGGACTGGACCAGAAAAGGGTTGCAGGGCAGCAGATCCCTTGTAGATGGACTCCATGTCTTTATATAGAAGGACACTCCTCTCCCTTTAATGGGGTTATTATTGTCTTCCGGGTGTCAGCATTTCAAGTGATTATGTTTTTGGTGATCGTGATGCTGTAAAACCCATCACGGAAATGGGAACACTTCACTGGTGGGTACTTAGATTAACTTTCCGGATGCTGCGTAATCTTTTGCAAAAGCTCCTAGGTGATTTATGGGTTCATAAAGGATATAAAATAAACCAGACTCGTCTCTCCACTGTTTAAAACCGTTCAGACCATTCACGGACTTTTCCCTAGGGATGAGATCTCAGCTCCGACACACCCTGCAGAGGACGAGTGACCCGGCCCGGGCCAGCGTCCTGCATTGCCCCCGTCTCCTTGGCCGTGGTTCAGCAGCCCCCTGCATCCACAGGGTCAGCTTGACCTGCCCCCTGCCTCCCTGTCAAAAGCTTAACGGCTCTCATCCTGTGGGTCTCTCATCCCAGAGAGATCTTCTCTGTCTCAAGTAGTGGCCAATGCCCTTTTTCTGGTGCGTTTAGCATTATTTGCAGTTTATTATGTTCATATATATTTTTTCAATACATACGCAGTCTTTTAAAAAGTGTTTATTTGACTTCATCGGGTCTTAGTTGCGTCGTGAGGGCTCTCTCGTTGACGCACATGGACTCTCTAGTTGTGGCACTTGGGTTCAGGAATGAAGGCATGTGGGCTTAGCTGTCCGACCAGGGATCACACCGGTGTCGCCTGCATCATACTGCGGATTCTTAACCCGTGCACCATCGAGGAAGTCCCCTGTTCACGTATGTTTTGAGGACACAGATGCAGAGTGATTTCTCAGGTTACACAGGTGGGAAGTGGCCGAGCCCAGGCCTACTCACAGGGTTAGTGACCCCCTGGCCCCAGACAGTCCCCTCTCCAGTCACCATGGTGCCATCATGCTCATTTCCAGCGGGGTGTGACCCTCTCTCAAATACTGTAGCCATAGTTCCCCCACTGCCGCGTTACTCACCTGTTTCACTGGGTGTCCTGGGCTGTGGATGTTGTTTGAGATGTAAATTTCAGACGTCTGTTTTGTTTGACTGTTATCTTCCGCCTTTACTTGCTGAGGTCTTCTGTGCCTGCATAATGCCTGGTCCTTGGTCCTCATCTCCCCTGTCGTCCTTATCTCACACCTGGTTCCCACAGAAGCCTGCCCCCTGGCCCGCCAGTGACTCCAGACTGTACCCCTTCTGGTCACACCATCCTCCCGTCACCTGCTAAACCACAGCATCCCTGACCCCACTCCCCGAGCCTGCTCAGGGGCTCACCACTGCCCGCTGGTTGCCTGCTTCAGTGAGTGGAAACCGGTCTGGCCAGCCATGGGCTCCCTCCTGGGCCTCCACCCACATCGTGCTTCCCAAACTTTGCTGCTGCTGCCTGATGAGACTCCCAGTCCTGACCGGGCTGATTCGTCTCCCTCCCTGCTTCTCATTCCTCCGCTGTGCCTTCCCTCAGGCTGTGGGTCCAACAGGACTGTACACGTAGGGATCAGGGTACTCACACTCAGGAAGTATTCAGACCGTGTGATCCAGGTGGCTGGGAGAGGTCTGTGAGGAGAGACCGCCCAGGGGAGAGGGATGGGAAGGAAACCTTTGAAGTGGCTTCTTAACACACACACACACACATGTTCACAGGGTAAACACTTCAGCTGACACTGATCTCTTTTATCCCACACTACACATTTTACTGTTATATTTTGCCTTTTGTTACCTGTTCCCTGTACTTCATGAACAAGGTTGTAATGTCTTAAAAGCAGGTGTGATGTCTTCTGTTCCTCTGTGACCTGTCCCAGATACTCTGCTGAACTCAAAAGTTGTGCAATAAAAGTTGGTCGGTGGCATTTATAAGATTGCAGCAGATGGCAGGTGCTTCGTAGGGGAACTTTAAAGCACCTAATCTCTTATTTTCCTACTTTGAACCTAAATCACTTGGGAAGAATAAGCTTAAATGTGTGATCTTCCACATGCTCGAATTCTGGACCTACTTCTGTATGTCCATTGGTATCTTTATGCTTCGATATTTTGCTTCTGGGCAAATACTTTGCGTAAGAGGCATATGTTAATATGTATCTTTGGGTGTTTAGAATTTTGAAAGAGTTGTCCTTCAGCTTACTGAAGCAATTAATTTAGGAATTGTGAGCCTCAATACTGAGCTACAGAGTAGACTGCTTATCAGCATTTACCTAATCAAAATAAAAGACTTGCAACTCACATCTTTCCTGAATAGGGAACTGGCTTGGGTGAACAGAGTAACTGAGTTTTCGTGCGTTCAGCAAGCCTTTTCCTATCAGTCTGTCCCAAACTTTGATTTTCTCCACCTTTGAGCAAGTTCCCGAGTCTGAACTCTGGAGGTGATCTTTTCAATCGTATAAGAAAGACGAGGACTGTGCGTGTCATTCATTTTTCTCTCGAGTGCCTCTGAGTTTACTTGCTCCCCCCTTGTCTCTGGAAAAGAAGAAATTTACTATTTACGTGTCCTTCCTGCCACTCAGCCTTCTTGGACTCTCCTCTTTCATGTTGAGACGGGAGTAGGTTGCCATTTTCTCCTCCGGGGGATCTTCCCGACCTAGGAATCGAACCCGAGTCTCCTGAAAGGTAGGCAGAGTCTCTACCATCTGAGCCTCCAGGGAAGCCCCATTCGTTGCCCTCTGCCCATCACATCAGATCATCCCCTGCCTTCAGCTTCCTGTTCCACAGATTGTGACTACAAGCTGCTACCAGGATACCTTTCCTGGAATAGCACATCAGTGGCCAACTCATTGCTTGGCTCAGAGATTTCAGTGGGTCCTTCATTGACACAAAATCCAGCCCAAATCCCGTGAAAGCCCTCTGTCCTCTGGTGACGTGGCGTCAGTTGCAGATTTCCATTCTCGTCGCTCACTTCCTGTCCCCGCACTGCTCATCTCGCTGATCTGGGCGCTGCTTCTTGAGTGCGTTCTGCTTCTGTTCTTCCCTTCTGTCCTGTACGCTCGTTCTTCAGAGGTTCAGCTCACCTTCTGTTTTCTCCACAAAGCCTTTCAACATTCGTTGGTATTTCTACAGGATTTTTTTTTTTTTCAATAGCACTGTTTTGGCCCTTAGCACATTTCTCCCTAATCCTTGACTTCCCTAAGTATCCCCTAAGAGATGTTTCAGGTTAAAAGAAGGGCCAGTGAAATTTGAGAGACTTCAAGTGTATAGGACTGCCCTCCCTACCATCTCCGCCTGCTGCAGAAGGCACAGCAACCCATCAAAAGCTCAAGAAGGAAAAGAAATCGCTTGATGTGGTGTATTCTGGTGTTTCCCAAACTTATTTATCATAGAAAAATTTTTTTCTCACAAAATATGAACATCCAGTGAAACACTTGCGGGAAAACACCGCCTTAAACTAGATTTCTTGTCGGCATGTATACTGTATAAATTGAAAGCTCTTTGAAGCCAACTGCTGGGCTGTTTATTTCTTCTGCCTTGGTACGTAGTCAGTAATGTTTACTGAATGAAATCACATTGCAGGATCAAGAGCTTATCTTTCTTTTTTTGAGGCCCTTGTCTAGTACTGGCATATACACAGTTCTGGTCAGTCTTTAAGCCGTGTCCAGCTCTTTTCAACCCCATGGACAGAAGTCGTCAGGCTTCCCTGTGCTTCACCATCT
This sequence comes from Raphicerus campestris, assembly GCA_006410735.1. Taxonomy (NCBI): domain Eukaryota; kingdom Metazoa; phylum Chordata; class Mammalia; order Artiodactyla; family Bovidae; genus Raphicerus; species Raphicerus campestris. The sequence continues at coordinate 95,873 of SJYW01000525.1, read as the reverse complement.
CCCAGAGTTTGCTCAAATTCATATCTGTTGAGTCACTGATGCTATCTAACCATCTAATCCTCTGCTGCCCGCTTCTTTTGCCTTCAGTCTTTCCCAGCATTGAGGTCTTTTCAAATGGGTTGGTTCTTCGCATTAGGTGGCCAGAGTATTGGAGCTGCAGCTTCAGTCCTTTCAATGAATTTCCAGGGTTGATTTCCTTTAGGATTGACTGGTTTGATCTCCTTGCTATCCGAGGGACTCTCAAGAGTCTTCTCCACCACCACAGTTCAAAAGCATCAATTATTTGGCGCTCAGCCTTCTTTATGGTGCAACTCTCACATTGGTACGTGACTACATACACAGTAGGTACTCAATAAAGGCTAAAGAATGCTGAGTAAATGCTGAGTGTATCTAAAGGTTGCCCTTAAGGTATTTTTTCTCAGTTGAACTGACAGGATCTATTTTCCTAATAACTGTTTGTGAATGCATGCATGTGTGTGTATATATTTTAAAATAATCTAACAGGAATGTTTCTAGGTTTTCCACCACCTTCAGCTCTTCTTCAGCGTTTGCTTTTATAGCTGTGCTGTAATTTAAGAAAACAGAATTAAAAATAAAAATCCAAGTTTTATTTAAAAACATAAGTGGCGGTGATCGCTACAAAATAATGACATTTTAGAATAAAGGTCCCTTTTGGACTTAAAATGCCATTTAACTCCCCAGTGGAATTCACACAATTTTNCGGTCTGAAATTTCGTTTCAGTCAGCCTCACTGAGCTGCACGGCCAGCCACATCGACCGCGTAGTGATCCGCCCTCGGCGTGGGTTGCCCATCCTTCGCTGTAGGTTGCTGCTGGGGCAGCGGGTTCCTGTTGCCTTTTCTGTAGTCTCTATACAGTGTTTACCAGACAGGAGACACGCAGTGAAAGCCTCTGACTTCTGGAGGGCCCCAGGGGCTGCACACCCACTGCTGCGGTGAGATCCTTCATGCTGTGGGCTTGGCCTACCGTTGTGTTTATGGGCTGAGGCCGAGCTCGATGAGCTCAGGAAGTGGTCCTGATGGAGTGAGGATGGGACAAGGCCAGCAGGGCTTTGGGATACTGAAGAGTGTGCATCTGGGAGCCAGACGTACATCAGGGAGAGTGATGTCTTCTGGTTTCAGGGTTTTGGCCAAGTGACGGCGTGGCAGGAACATCAGGGGGATTTGACTGAGCCTCTCCCATCTTCACCAGTTTCCACCTTTAGCCGAGACTCGTGGTGGTGGTGGTTTAGTCGCCAAGTCATGTCTGACTCTTATGACCCCGTGGACCCCCCAGGCTCCTCTGTCCACGGGATTTCCCATGAAGGAATACTGGAGTGGGTTGCCATTTTCTTCTCTAGGGCATCTTCCCAACCTTGGGATCGAACTCAGGTCTCATGCGTGGCTGGCAGATGCTTTACTGACCGAGCCGCCAGGGAAGCTGAGACTCGCACTTTCCTTATTACAGTTAGTTGGGCCACTGTCACTGGAGGAGCCGTGCAGTGAGCCAAGCCTGGGGCTGGGTTGTTTTACCTTGGAAATCTCCTTGGAAGACTTCCACGACGTATCTTGAACTTCTGTTCCCTTGCCCGAAAACAAAAACAACTACTGCACCCCAAAATTCTGTGCCCACAGTGGGGTTCACGTCCTCTTGTGGGTCCAAAAGAAAAAAGCTTCCTTGGTGGAAACCCAGAATAATGGTGTTCACATTGAGAGCTGAGCGTTTCATCAGCACTGAATATCCCTAAATTTTACTAGCTTTATCACTGACACCTGTGTCTGTCTGCTTTTGCTCAGTCGTGTTTGACTCTTTTGGGACACTATGGACTATAGCCCGCCAGGCTCCTCTGTCCATGGGATCTCCAGGCAAGGATACTGGAGTGGGTTGCCGTTCCCTCCTCCAGGGGATCTTCCCAACCCAGGGGTCAAACCCACATCTCCTGAGTTGGCAGGTGAATTCTTTACCACTGTACCATGTGGGAAGCCCCTCATTGATGCCTTTTCTTAATTCTTCACAATAAGCTGAAAGAATGTATTATTGGGGATAAGGAACTCTCAGAAAAGGAATATGGGCTGGCAGAGAAAATACCATTGCCTGGAAAAAAAAAACACCAAAATATTTGTTCTCCTCATGACGAGGTATGTTCTTCTCATGACGAGGTAATTGACAACAACCGCACAAAGTGTGAATGGACTGGACCAGAAAAGGGTTGCAGGGCAGCAGATCCCTTGTAGATGGACTCCATGTCTTTATATAGAAGGACACTCCTCTCCCTTTAATGGGGTTATTATTGTCTTCCGGGTGTCAGCATTTCAAGTGATTATGTTTTTGGTGATCGTGATGCTGTAAAACCCATCACGGAAATGGGAACACTTCACTGGTGGGTACTTAGATTAACTTTCCGGATGCTGCGTAATCTTTTGCAAAAGCTCGTAGGTGATTTATGGGTTCATAAAGGATATAAAATAAACCAGACTCGTCTCTCCACTGTTTAAAACCGTTCAGACCATTCACGGACTTTTCCCTAGGGATGAGATCTCAGCTCCGACACACCCTGCAGAGGACGAGTGACCCGGCCCGGGCCAGCGTCCTGCATTGCCCCCGTCTCCTTGGCCGTGGTTCAGCAGCCCCCTGCATCCACAGGGTCAGCTTGACCTGCCCCCTGCCTCCCTGTCAAAAGCTTAACGGCTCTCATCCTGTGGGTCTCTCATCCCAGAGAGATCTTCTCTGTCTCAAGTAGTGGCCAGTGCCCTTTTTCTGGTGCGTTTAGCATTATTTGCAGTTTATTATGTTCATATATATATTTTCAATACATACGCAGTCTTTTAAAAACTGTTTATTTGACTTCATCGGGTCTTAGTTGCGTCGTGAGGGCTCTCTCGTTGACGCACATGGACTCTCTAGTTGTGGCACTTGGGTTCAGGAATGAAGGCTTGTGGGCTTAGCTGTCCGACCAGGGATCACACCGGTGTCGCCTGCATCATACTGCGGATTCTTAACCCGTGCACCATCGAGGAAGTCCCCTGTTCACGTATGTTTTGAGGACACAGATGCAGAGTGATTTCTCAGGTTACACAGGTGGGAAGTGGCCGAGCCCAGGCCTACTCACAGGGTTAGTGACCCCCTGGCCCCAGACAGTCCCCTCTCCAGTCACCATGGTGCCATCATGCTCATTTCCAGCGGGGTGTGACCCTCTCTCAAATACTGTAGCCATAGTTCCCCCACTGCCGCGTTACTCACCTGTTTCACTGGGTGTCCTGGGCTGTGGATATTGTTTGAGATGTAAATTTCAGACGTCTGTTTTGTTTGACTGTTATCTTCCGCCTTTACTTGCTGAGGTCTTCTGTGCCTGCATAATGCCTGGTCCTTGGTCCTCATCTCCCCTGTCGTCCTTATCTCACACCTGGTTCCCACAGAAGCCTGCCCCCTGGCCCGCCAGTGACTCCAGACTGTACCCCTTCTGGTCACACCATCCTCCCGTCACCTGCTAAACCACAGCATCCCTGACCCCACTCCCCGAGCCTGCTCAGGGGCTCACCACTGCCCGCTGGTTGCCTGCTTCAGTGAGTGGAAACCGGTCTGGCCAGCCATGGGCTCCCTCCTGGGCCTCCACCCACATCGTGCTTCCCAAACTTTGCTGCTGCTGCCTGATGAGACTCCCAGTCCTGACCGGGCTGATTCGTCTCCCTCCCTGCTTCTCATTCCTCCGCTGTGCCTTCCCTCAGGCTGTGGGTCCAACAGGACTGTACACGTAGGGATCAGGGTACTCACACTCAGGAAGTATTCAGATTGTGTGATCCAGGTGGCTGGGAGAGGTCTGTGAGGAGAGACCGCCCAGGGGAGAGGGATGGGAAGGAAACCTTTGAAGTGGCTTCTTAACACACACACACACACGTTCACAGGGTAAACACTTCAGCTGACACTGATCTCTTTTATCCCACACTACACATTTTACTGTTATATTTTGCCTTTTGTTACCTGTTCCCTGTACTTCATGAACAAGGTTGTAATGTCTTAAAAGCAGGTGTGATGTCTTCTGTTCCTCTGTGACCTGTCCCAGATACTCTGCTGAACTCAAAAGTTGTGCAATAAAAGTTGGTCGGTGGCATTTATAAGATTGCAGCAGATGGCAGGTGCTTCGTAGGGGAACTTTAAAGCACCTAATCTCTTATTTTCCTACTTTGAACCTAAATCACTTGGGAAGAATAAGCTTAAATGTGTGATCTTCCACATGCTCGAATTCTGGACCTACTTCTGTATGTCCATTGGTATCTTTATGCTTCGATATTTTGCTTCTGGGCAAATACTTTGNCAGGTTACACAGGTGGGAAGTGGCCGAGCCCAGGCCTACTCACAGGGTTAGTGACCCCCTGGCCCCAGACAGTCCCCTCTCCAGTCACCATGGTGCCATCATGCTCATTTCCAGCGGGGTGTGACCCTCTCTCAAATACTGTAGCCATAGTTCCCCCACTGCCGCGTTACTCACCTGTTTCACTGGGTGTCCTGGGCTGTGGATATTGTTTGAGATGTAAATTTCAGACGTCTGTTTTGTTTGACTGTTATCTTCCGCCTTTACTTGCTGAGGTCTTCTGTGCCTGCATAATGCCTGGTCCTTGGTCCTCATCTCCCCTGTCGTCCTTATCTCACACCTGGTTCCCACAGAAGCCTGCCCCCTGGCCCGCCAGTGACTCCAGACTGTACCCCTTCTGGTCACACCGTCCTCCCGTCACCTGCTAAACCACAGCATCCCTGACCCCACTCCCCGAGCCTGCTCAGGGGCTCACCACTGCCCGCTGGTTGCCTGCTTCAGTGAGTGGAAACCGGTCTGGCCAGCCATGGGCTCCCTCCTGGGCCTCCACCCACATCGTGCTTCCCAAACTTTGCTGCTGCTGCCTGATGAGACTCCCAGTCCTGACCGGGCTGATTCGTCTCCCTCCCTGCTTCTCATTCCTCCGCTGTGCCTTCCCTCAGGCTGTGGGTCCAACAGGACTGTACACGTAGGGATCAGGGTACTCACACTCAGGAAGTATTCAGACCGTGTGATCCAGGTGGCTGGGAGAGGTCTGTGAGGAGAGACCGCCCAGGGGAGAGGGATGGGAAGGAAACCTTTGAAGTGGCTTCTTAACACACACACACACACGTTCACAGGGTAAACACTTCAGCTGACACTGATCTCTTTTATCCCACACTACACATTTTACTGTTATATTTTGCCTTTTGTTACCTGTTCCCTGTACTTCATGAACAAGGTTGTAATGTCTTAAAAGCAGGTGTGATGTCTTCTGTTCCTCTGTGACCTGTCCCAGATACTCTGCTGAACTCAAAAGTTGTGCAATAAAAGTTGGTCAGTGGCATTTATAAGATTGCAGCAGATGGCAGGTGCTTCGTAGGGGAACTTTAAAGCACCTAATCTCTTATTTTCCTACTTTGAACCTAAATCACTTGGGAAGAATAAGCTTAAATGTGTGATCTTCCACATGCTCGAATTCTGGACCTACTTCTGTATGTCCATTGGTATCTTTATGCTTCGATATTTTGCTTCTGGGCAAATACTTTGCGTAAGAGGCATATGTTAATATGTATCTTTGGGTGTTTAGAATTTTGAAAGAGTTGTCCTTCAGCTTACTGAAGCAATTCATTTAGGAATTGTGAGCCTCAGTACTGAGCTACAGAGTAGACTGCTTATCAGCATTTACCTAATCAAAATAAAAGACTTGCAACTCACATCTTTCCTGAATAGGGAACTGGCTTGGGTGAACAGAGTAACTGAGTTTTCGTGCGTTCAGCAAGCCTTTTCCTATCAGTCTGTCCCAAACTTTGATTTTCTCCACCTTTGAGCAAGTTCCCGAGTCTGAACTCTGGAGGTGATCTTTTCAATCGTATAAGAAAGACGAGGACTGTGCGTGTCATTCATTTTTCTCTCGAGTGCCTCTGAGTTTACTTGCTCCCCCCTTGTCTCTGGAAAAGAAGAAATTTACTATTTACGTGTCCTTCCTGCCACTCAGCCTTCTTGGACTCTCCTCTTTCATGTTGAGACGGGAGTAGGTTGCCATTTTCTCCTCCGGGGGATCTTCCCGACCTAGGAATCGAACCCAAGTCTCCTGAAAGGTAGGCAGAGTCTCTACCATCTGAGCCTCCAGGGAAGCCCCATTCGTTGCCCTCTGCCCATCACATCAGATCATCCCCTGCCTTCAGCTTCCTGTTCCACAGATTGTGACTACAAGCTGCTACCAGGATACCTTTCCTGGAATAGCACATCAGTGGCCAACTCATTGCTTGGCTCAGAGATTTCAGTGGGTCCTTCATTGACACAAAATCCAGCCCAAATCCCCTGAAAGCCCTCTGTCCTCTGGTGACGTGGCGTCAGTTGCAGATTTCCATCCTCGTCGCTCACTTCCTGTCCCCGCACTGCTCATCTCGCTGATCTGGGCGCTGCTTCTTGAGTGCGTTCTGCTTCTGTCCCTGTACGCTCGTTCTTCAGAGGTTCAGCTCACCTTCTGTTTTCTCCACAAAGCCTTTCAACATTCGTTGGTATTTCTACAGGATTTTTTTTTTTTTCAATAGCACTGTTTTGGCCCTTAGCACATTTCTCCCTAATCCTTGACTTCCCTAAGTATCCCCTAAGAGATGTTTCAGGTTAAAAGAAGGGCCAGTGAAATTTGAGAGACTTCAAGTGTATAGGACTGCCCTCCCTACCATCTCCGCCTGCTGCAGAAGGCACAGCAACCCATCAAAAGCTCAAGAAGGAAAAGAAATCGCTTGATGTGGTGTATTCTGGTGTTTCCCAAACTTATTTATCATAGAAAAATTTTTTTCTCACAAAATATGAACATCCAGTGAAACACTTGCGGGAAAACGCCGCCTTAAACTAGATTTCTTGTCGGCATGTATACTGTATAAATTGAAAGCTCTTTGAAGCCAACTGCTGGGCTGTTTATTTCTTCTGCCTTGGTACGTAGTCAGTAATGTTTACTGAATGAAATCACATTGCAGGATCAAGAGCTTATCTTTCTTTTTTTGAGGCCCTTGTCTAGTACTGGCATATACACAGTTCTGGTCAGTCTTTAAGCCGTGTCCAGCTCTTTTCAACCCCATGGACAGAAGTCGTCAGGCTTCCCTGTGCTTCACCATCTCCCAGAGTTTGCTCAAATTCATATCTGTTGAGTCACTGATGCTATCTAACCATCTAATCCTCTGCTGCCCGCTTCTTTTGCCTTCAGTCTTTCCCAGCATTGAGGTCTTTTCAAATGGGTTGGTTCTTCGCATTAGGTGGCCAGAGTATTGGAGCTGCAGCTTCAGTCCTTTCAATGAATTTCCAGGGTTGATTTCCTTTAGGATTGACTGGTTTGATCTCCTTGCTATCCGAGGGACTCTCAAGAGTCTTCTCCACCACCACAGTTCAAAAGCATCAATTATTTGGCGCTCAGCCTTCTTTATGGTGCAACTCTCACATTGGTACGTGACTACATACACAGTAGGTACTCAATAAAGGCTAAAGAATGCTGAGTAAATGCTGAGTGTATCTAAAGGTTGCCCTTAAGGTATTTTTTCTCAGTTGAACTGACAGGATCTATTTTCCTAATAACTGTTTGTGAATGCATGCATGTGTGTGTATATATTTTAAAATAATCTAACAGGAATGTTTCTAGGTTTTCCACCACCTTCAGCTCTTCTTCAGCGTTTGCTTTTATAGCTGTGCTGTAATTTAAGAAAACAGAATTAAAAATAAAAATCCAAGTTTTATTTAAAAACATAAGTGGCGGTGATCGCTACAAAATAATGACATTTTAGAATAAAGGTCCCTTTTGGACTTAAAATGCCATTTAACTCCCCAGTGGAATTCACACAATTTTGATGAATCCATTGCATATTGTAAGCTCCACAGCTTTGTAGAGTCTCTTAGCTTAGGAGGCGAAAGAACAGAGCGACTCAGTCGTAATTTTTGTTAAAACTAACCAACCACCACCACCACCACCACAAACGTGTTGCTGGTGTCATGCTCTGCTCAGAGTAGCTTTAGTTCTNATTTTAGAATAAAGGTCCCTTTTGGACTTAAAATGCCATTTAACTCCCCAGTGGAATTCACACAATTTTCATGAATCCATTGCATATTTTAAGCTCCACAGCTTTGTAGAGTCTCTTAGCTTAGGAGGCAAAAGAACAGAGCGACTCAGTCGTTGTAATTTTTGTTAAAACAAGCCAACCACCACCACCACAACAAACGTGTTGCTGTTGTCATGCTCTGCTCAGAGTAGCTTTAGTTCTGAGAAGTGATTTTACTGGGTACGTCTGGACAGGCGTGCTGTTATACATACATGTAAACATTTATAAGCACAAATAACATGGGCATGAATATTCACAACATCCTTTCTTTTAGTCCTGACTTGAGCTGTTTCCTGGAATTGGCACAGTTTGATTTAGTGGACAGGATGGGATTTAACCCCTTTCTCTGTCTGTTCCTGAGCCGTGTCTGTTGGCTTTCATCCCGGGCCAGGAAAAGTTTAATCTTCAGCATTGGGGTCTGCATTTAATGGAGGAGTCGCCATCTCATGGGTAACTGCCAGAATTCTAGAAGAGTCTTTCGAATTCCTTTAAAATTCTTTTTTTTCCTTCTAGGCTCCAACCAGGAATGGAGACCCCATTGGATGTCTTGTCAAGGGCCGCATCCCTGGTACACGCTGATGACGAAAAACGTAAGTTGGGAATCCATTCTAAGTGCTTTGCACCTCTCCCTCTTTGACCCCTGCAGCGTCGTAACATCAGGTGTTTCTCCACATGGTTTCGGGGCTGTATGCTGTGAACCTGGCTTGTCTTCTTCGGCGATAACAGCTTGGCGTCCTTATTTTTGTTTTCAAGAGCCAGAACATATCAGTCTTGTAAATGATATCTTTGGATGCTAGGGCTTCAGCTGTTAACCTCAGGAAGTCTTTTCCTCTGAAAGATTCTCTTAAGTGGGATGTGGAGTAGAGATGCTCCTTCCGTGTGTCTCCAGAATTTTCGATAAATAGCTGTTTGTCAGTAGACAGATTGACCAGCAGAGAACTAGAGATGCGAAGACTCATCCAGAATCATCTGTCATTGGAAGTGTGTGTATAATGGGAAATAGTCATGCAAATCCCACCTGTATAGCTGAGAGAGGGTACATACTGGGGTGGGATATGCCCTGGTGCGGTGGGAGAGGGGAGAACACTGATGTTGGAGGGTTGCTTGCCACTATGTTAAAGCGATTTTCCTGCTCCTCCTCAGGCACCTTTGTTTTTAAATTTTACTGTTCATGATTGATATTTGCAGAAACGATCGCGAGAGTTCTTTTTTCTAAGCCCTGAAATGCTACTAACAAAAGATTTATTGAGATGGAGCTTTCATACATGGTAAGTTCTGGAAGGAGGAGCAACTCTCCGGGTTAGTTCTTGACAAATTTGGCAGCTGGAGCGCACGTTCCTTGAGACGTGAGATCTGCTTTTTCACTCGCTGGTAGGACTTTTGTTTGTCTAAGCCTCAGCTCTCTCGCTAGTCACAGGAAATAGCAAGAGCTGCTTCCGAAGTCTTTGTGAAGATGACCTGGGCTACTGTGTGTGTAGAGCTTGCCGTGGCCTCAACTCCTGGGGCCGCTGCCTTGCTCTGTCCTGCGGGCGCCGTGTGGGGCCCTCTGGTGGGACCTGATCTACTCCTTCATGTTATTACAGCGTCTGCAGCGTCGTCCCCTCTGCCGCCACTCACGCATGATCGTCTTGAGATGAGTGACTGCATGCAATAGCTGTTGAAGTTTGTTTTTTTCCCCCAGCCTCTTACCTAATGCACATCTGTAATTGTCCCTTCCTAAATTACTGAAGCTCAGGGATGTTGAGCATCATTCCCAAGGATGTGGAGCTCTGCAGTGGCAGCTCAGGTTGTAGACTTTTTATCGAAACAACAGCAGCAAAAACCCCTTTATGCCACTAAGATTGCATCAAGGGTTACTGACTTGAAGAGCTGGTTACAGATTTCTTTAAACATTACTATAGCCAATGTAGAAGCTTTTTTTTTAAACAATATAAGATAATATTTCAAGTTTCTCTGTTTTGTGATGTTCACTTTGAATCAGTAAAACGGCATCGTGTTTGTGTATATGAAAAATAAGTGATGCCCTCGGAGTGGCTTTTGTGTTCTGAGTGTAGAGAGGGTGAGTTCCTCTCCTTCTCTGCTATGTTCTCGGGTTCCCTCCCGGAGCCCAGCTTCAGGATCTGTCTGCTCAGCCTGGAGGCCTGCATAGCGACCAATTGTGTGAGTGCTGCTTATGGAGAAGGGGCATTTCTGGGTGGGCAAGGGCAGTCCTGCCTTCATGGAGCTTGTGTTGCTCACTAGTCATGTCTGACTCTCTGCGACTCCCTGGACTGTAGCCCTCCAGGCTCCTCTGTCCATGGGATTCTCCAGGCAGGAACGCTAGAGTGGGTAGCCATTCCCTTCTCATGGAGCTTATGAACTGATTTCTGCGTTGACTCTTGCGGCTGTAAAATGTTCAGCGGGGGAGACTGGGCGTGCTTGTGACATACATGCCAGGCTTCTGCAGCGCCTCCAGTGTGGGAGAGCTGTTTTCACAGAAACTGAAGGATGCTGCCAAGGGAAAGAGGAGTTCTTACCTTCCTCCTGCGATGAACACAGTACTGGTGCTTGAAGAGGAAGGATGGGTGCCTGTGTGGGTCAGAAGGATCACAGGCTAGACTTTGTTCTGGGCTCCAGTTGGTTTAACGGTGGGCCGGCATGGTTCTGGGATCCCCTCTGTAATGGTTTCGGCATCTCTGGACCACTTTTGACATTTAAAGATAAGTTGGGGGAAAAAAAAGTTTAAAGATGTCCGTAATCATTATTATTAACACGGGCAGCATTTTTGAGAAGCTTGTCTTGCTACAGTGCTGTGCACTTCACCCACAAGAACCAGGAGTTCACTGTATTTTCTGTGACCTAGCAGTGTGAGGACATGGAAATTCAGGTAGTTTGTAGACAGAACTGAGCATTAAGTTCACAGCCTTTCTGTGGATTTCTTCAGACCCATTCGAGCTTTTCCAGCCGGATTCAGCGCTCTCTGCCCTAGAGGAATTCTGTTTCTGTTGTAAGTTGCTCTTATACTTCACATTCTCCTCAACTTTAGAAAGTCTTGTGTATGTAATCTGATGTGGGTGTCTTATTACAAGCAGAAAAATGTTCTACTACTAGAGATCAGGTTTCCAGCTCCTGTGGGTGACCTCAATGGTTCTCTTTCCTTTTGCTGCTGGGGAGCCAGAGACTTGGGCATTTTTGAAGATGCTATTGTTTTAGCATTTGGAGGAGAACAGTATCTGTTAGGAGCAGAGTACTTAATACCTGATAGCCGTAAGGCTTCGTTATGTCTACCAGTGAAGAATTCAATGCCTCAGCCGTACACTGCAGAGATAAAGTCAGTAGTGAAATGGTGGTTTTGTGGAAACACAATAGCTGCTTATCGGGATGGCCTAGAAGGAATACGCTTACTTAGAATAATCTTTCCACTGCTCAAGGGAGATTGATTGAATCAGCACCCTGAGTAATCCTGGAAGGTTCTTAATGAAAGTGCAGCACGATGGCCAATTTTCCGTATGCTTGAAGAATGTCTCTCTGCAGGGATTATTAATACTGGTGCTGGGAGCACACCCTTAGAATAACAGCGTGTGCTCGGTCGTGTCTGACTCTTTGCGACCCCATGGACTGCAGTGATTTCCCAGGCAGAAGACTGGAGTGGGTTGCCGTTTCCTCCTCCAGAGGATCTTCTTGATGCAGGCATCAAACTCGCATCTCTTGCATTGGCAGGCGGCTTCTTTACCGGTAGCACCACTCGAGACCTCAACCTTTTACCAAGCCTATTTTTTAGGAGTCAATTTGAGGAGAGCATTTGAGGACAGGACAAATAGGCACCAATGTTTATATTAACAGCACCTGGGTATGTCTGTACCGTGACACGGCACTTCACTGTGATTTGCAGAGAATGTCTTCTTTTTGGTAATTTTGTTTTTGTGTGTCTCGATTATGAGTTCTTTTATCTGTTGACTTCCTCCGGCTGGAATAATTTTAAGGAGCGTGTAGCTTTCTCTCTGAGGATTCTGGTGGCGGGGACAGTACCTTTGTTTCATCTAATGAAGACTCATATGATCTGAACAAGCCGAATGAGGTTAGCGTGAGTGACTCACGGAGAGCGGTAGGGAAAAAAGGTGGTTTTCACAGTGTTGCTGTCGCATCTGCTCCGAGAAATTCACTGACTCCTTGTGTGGTGACGGTCACTGAACACTGACTAATTGGTGAAGCATGAATTACCACTATCCTTCCAGGGAAAGCATTCCTGGGAGCACTGGCTTTTTGTTATCGTGTCCAGATGTGTGGACATTTGCATGTATATAGATTCTGTTTGGAGAAGGAAATGGCCACCCACTCCAGTACTCTTGCCCGGGGAATCCCCTGGACCAAGGAGCCTGGCAGGCGGTAGTCCATGGGGTGTCACAAAGAGTCAGACATGACCGAATGAGTAAACAACAAGCAGGGTTCTGTCTGGGGCTTCCCCGGTGGCTCAGCCGTAAAGAATCTGCTTGCAATGCAGGAGACATGAGACTCTTTTGACCCTGGATGGGAAAGATTCCCTGGAGGAGGAAATGGCTACCCACTCCAGTGTTCTTGCCTGGAGAATCCCATGGACAGAGGAGCCTGGAGGGCAAGAGTCGGACATGACCTCGGCGCAGGTTCTGTTTTGCCTTAAAAAGGGAAAAAAGAAACCCATCGATTTAACGATAGAGAGGAGTCGCGCTTGTACGGTCTTCTCCGACGGACTCCGTCCTCCCGGGCGGCCACCACTGCCTGCCGGTGAGATCACTGTGTGTGTAGGTCCTGGTGCCATAGCCGGTGCCTTCCTGTGACCAGACCGTGCTGGCGCTGCCCCGCATCCTTTTCTCTTTCTCTCCATGCCTCCCGTCCTCTTGTCTTTGCTCTCCGTACCTGACACCATGGCTTTCCAACATTTTGGCCACGGCCCAGAAGAAGAAAAGCTTTCACCTTGTGACCCTCGGACTCATACTGACATAACTGATACAACAACTTCATGAAACAGTTCTTAGCCTCACTTTTGCACAGTTATAGCTTGAGTTGTGTGTATTTCTTTGCATTTTACTTTGAGTAAAAGTTGAGTCATGACTCATTATGTTGACTTGAGTATCTGCAGATGAACTGGGTGGGACCTGTAGGTGAAAAAACATGATTTGGTTTTTTATCTCCTTCGTTGGATAAAGTTGCTTCTGGCTCCTCTGTTTGTGTCCCGGGGAGCTTTGACTAACCGCTGGGGCATGAAGAGTGTGCAGAGGAGCTGGAATCCATGTGTGGCTGGACGGGGTGACATCATCACATTGTCCTCGGTCAAGAGCCCTGGAGGCGTTGGCACACCCACTGGGAGCCAACAGGACTGCCCTTTTAGAAGCAGTTCTGCCGTAGCCTAAGGCTGTCCTCTTCCCGATTTTTAGAAAGTGGTCACTCCCCTTCGGTTAAGCCTGTTGAGGTCCCTCTTGTTCCCCCAAAGCGTGCTCCACTGAGCCTGCCCAGTAGGCCCTGGGGAGCACACGGATCAGATCCTTCGCAGCCTCAGGTGACGGCCTGGCTCGCTGCATTTGTGCTGTGCGGCCTTTGTGTCCTAGCACCTGTAGAGATGCCGTGTGTCTAAGGCCTGGGCTTTCTGTGGCTACGATTTCTTGAGAGAGGCGGGAAGGAGTGATGGTGAGCATTCCTCCATTGCCTCCCCAGCATGGGTCCCTTCCCCCACTGGGAGTTACTGAGTCACTGGTCCAGTACTACTCCCTGGGGACGTCTGGATTTGCCTCTTTAACGGGGACGGGGGGGGGGGGCCTGGATGCTTCCAGGTGTGAGACGAAGTAATTCTTGGGCTATCAGGATTCCTTAACCAGGGTCTCCAGTTGTTCATGGACGTGTACTCAGTTGTGTCTGACTCTTTCCAGCCCCCTGGACTGAAACCCGCCAGGTTCCTCTGCTTTGGGATTTCCCAGACAAGAATACTGGCATAGCTTGCCACTTCCTCCTCCAGGGGATCTTCCCAACCCAGGGCTGGAACCTGGGTCCCGTGCATCTCCTTCATTGGCAGGTGGGTTCTTTACCACCTGGGAAGCCCCCTCCCCGCCACCAGCCGTTGTTTATATTTCGTCCCATTTCCTTCGGTCTCTCTGTATGTATGTAGTGTTTGTATATGTGTATACACACACACATATGTGGGCTATTTTTACTGAGACATTTGAGAGCAAATGGCAGATATCATGCCTCTTTACTCCTAAGTACTTACGTACATATTTCCTACGAACAGGAACATTCTCTTGCATAACCACAGTTTGGTTATCTTTATTACAACATTACTTAAATATACAGAAGCATAAAACCGGGCATAAAATCTTTACGCATATAGTTCTTTTACAACTTCATAGCCAGAACTTGAACCTACAATTTAAACGTAGCCCATAGAAGTTCGCCACGATCCAGTAGATGACGGTGAACCCTGCTCCTCTGGCGTCTGGCGCCTGGCACTGGGGAGCCGCGGTTGATCCCTTTGACGTCACCCTGCCCGTCCTGCCGTGTGTCCTTTGCTGCCCTTCGCCCACCACTTTATCTCTGCAAACTCTTGTAAAGTATTTGATTGCATGTGTTACGGTGGCATAAACCGCTTTTCTGTTCGTGCGTATACCTCCATTTCATTCTGGGTTTGTTTCTGTCCTTTTCTTATGAGACCCCGGGGGAAAAGTGCAAACACCGTCACCAAAATGGTGTGCCGGTACTATGGTTGGATAAACGGTGGGTGTCTGATGCAGGATATGCTTATGTCAGATTTTTAAGTGTTCTCAGTGGAATACCAGTCCCAGACCCCTCAGCATTTGCCCGTGGACCTCAGTTTCAGGGTCACTGCATTATCATTCTCACAAGAGCCCTATTCAGGAGGTGCTGTGATCAGTCCCATCTTATGGACAGGAGACAGAGGCGTACAGCGCCTAAATAGCTTGCCTAAGGATGCTTAGCTGGTCCTGGCGCTGCTGAGGTTTGAATTCGGGAGCCTGACTCTAAAGTCTAACCTCTCGTTCTTCTATTCGGGTGTCCTCAAGAGGAAGGCATTGAAGACATAGCTGTAGATTAAAAATAAAACTGTATTATCCCTTCACCAGTTAGTCAGCAAGAAGGTTTTCATTTGGAAAAGGCTTTCCAACCAGTGAACCAGCATTTCCTGAGTGTACGTGGAGGACGGGTGCATTTCCCGAGTGTTAGTAGCTGTGATCAGCCACACGTGGACGACAGGTGCGGCCCCAGAACTTCTTTGAACACTATGCTTTCTTTTCCCATGAGTACTTCGGTCTGCTCAAGGAGGGAATCTCAGCTCTTGCTGACACGGACTGCTTGCAAAGAAACAGGATGCCTCACTGCCGAAGGGCCAGGCAGAGACGAGGTGATCACTGTCCAGAGGCGCTGAGTAAGGGAATAGGCTGGACTTGAGAACCTAAGGTTTTGTGGGTCTGCGTGAGTCCCCAGACTTGTTCGAGGCGAAGGTTCTTCTCCATTCTGTTTCCTGTTCCAAGCGTGGACCATTTGGTGCTTATGATCAGCCTCTAATAAACATCTGTAGATAATCAAGTAACCATGGGAGTAAAGGCTCATCTCTAAGGAATTAAGTTATTGAACACTAGCAAAAATGATTTCGCTCTAATTATCACCATTACTGCCCAAAACGTACCGAGTCAATGGAGTACCGTGTCCCTCTTGATAATACTTTAGACTTTGCAAAACTTTTGCAGTAAGCTGAGTAGGAGGTGTCAGAGGGGAAAATGAAGCTTTAGGACTTTGGATGCCTAAATCAAGATTAAAGTAAAAAAAAAAAAACTTGAGGTGCTTTTCTCCCTTCCCTACCTCAGTACCTTTGTGTGCAAGCCCATGCTGCCGTGATCATCAGAATGTTGTTGTTTAATCGCTAAGATGTGTCTGATTCTTTTGACCCCATGGACTGTAGCCCCCTTCCCCCAGCACTTAATAACTGGGTGTCAGCTGTTGCTGGGTAGTGCATAGTCCTCCAGGGGCTGAAACCACTGGTCCTGGAGACCTGTCTTCTTCTCTGGCTTCATGTTCCCACGCCTTTTGATTTTCAAAATAAGGAGACTGAATTTACTGCCTTTTGTTTTTTAGTAAGCTTTCAATTTTATATTGGCGTACAGCCGATTAACAATGTTGTGATACTTTCTGGTGCACAGCAGAGCTGCTGGCCATACATATACATGTATCCATTCTCCCCCAAATTCCCCTCCCTTCCAGGGCCTACCACACAACACTGAGCACAGTGTGCTATACAGCAGGTCCTTGCTGGTCATCTGTTTAAATACAGCAGTGTGAACCTGTCGATTCTAAACCCCCTCACTGTCTCCCCCTGCCGGTAACCATAAGCGCCTTCTCTAAGTTTGTGAGTCTTTCTGTTTTGTAAATAAGTTCACATCTATCATTTCTTTTTAGAGTCCCCATATAAGGGATTGGGTAGCCATTCCCTTCTCCAAGGGATGTTTCTGACCCAAGGATCGAATTTGGGTCTCCTGCATTGCAGGCAGATTCTTTACCATCTGAGCCACAAGGGAAACCCTACATAGGGGATATCGTACGACAGTTCTCTTTCTCTGTCTGACTTAACTTCACGAAAGGTTGGAATTACTGTTCTGTGCGTGCAGTTATTTACCTTTCATGAATAGTGGCAGTGAAAAGGTCATTCCTCAGTAGCCCATTTTATTATACTTTAAAAAGCTGCATGAAACAATAGGCAGAATGTATTAGGAGCTTANTTGAATTTGGGTCTCCTGCATTGCAGGCAGATTCTTTACCATCTGAGCCACAAGGGAAGCCCTACATAAGGGATATCGTACGACAGTTCTCTTTCTCTGTCTGACTTAACTTCATGAAAGGTTGGAATTACTGTTTTGTGCGTGCAGTTATTTACCTTTCATGAATAGTGGCAGTGAAAAGGTCTTTCCTCAGTAGCCCATTTTATTATACTTTAAAAAGCTGCATGAAACAATAGGCAGGATGTATTAGGAGCTTATTGAAGCTCTAGGTGTGGTCAGAGCTTTCATCATAGTGCTTCCTAGGGTGGGCACCTGGCATTTAATCAGAAGGGCTGCCCTCCAAAACCAGATTACAAGTGTCTCTGCTATTCTGGTGGTTTTTATATCTGATCAAATTAGCATATGAAATGTTAGAAATGGATCTCACTGGTGGAAATAATGGCCTGTTAACTAGCATAATGGTTGTTGGAAATAGATTCTTCCACTTAATAGCTCTTTAGACACTTGAAAATACTTTATTATGTTCACTTTAAATGAATATTTTTCAACCTTTAGAAATCCTTGCTTTTTCTCAATACATATAAAAACGTTTTCCGCTATTTTAATGTCATTTGCAATTAAATTGAAAATATCAGAGTCAAAAGTCCTTGGCTGAAATAAACA
The DNA here is from genome assembly GCA_006410735.1 of Raphicerus campestris. Taxonomy (NCBI): domain Eukaryota; kingdom Metazoa; phylum Chordata; class Mammalia; order Artiodactyla; family Bovidae; genus Raphicerus; species Raphicerus campestris. The sequence continues at coordinate 78,373 of SJYW01000525.1, read as the reverse complement.
CTGACCTTTTTTCACTTGATACCAGCCTGGTTCCTCCGTCCCCATCCTCTTCCCCTCCCTGTGCCTTGTGAGTCCTTGCCCCAGTCAGCATCTTGTCCAAACATCCGCAGCACTAGCACGCCTTCTTTGTTGGTGTCTTCCAAACCATCCCGTGAAGTGGGTGTCTTCTCCCCACACCCCGACTCATCAGTGTCCTTCCTGGAAGGTGGGAAAGTGCTGTGTGTGGGGGGGTCTGGCTGCAGTGCACCCAGGACCGCCACCAGCCTTGCCTTAGTCAAGAGTTCTTGGGGGTGAAGGGACAGAAGAGCGCGGACGCCTGAAGCCGCCACGTGTGAGAGGGCAGGGGCCCGGGACCCCTGGAGAACAGAGCTCGTCCTCCCTTTCAGCGGCAGCCCCTCGCCCAGCTCCTGCCACGGCTGTGCCGGAGCTGGCTCCTGGGACTTGCCTGGTGGCCTTGCTCCCGCCCTCACTATCACAGTGGGAGCTTGAAACCAGCCCTGGTGGGAGTGCTGACACCAGAGCATGATGTTTTCTCTCCCTACAGAGCCAGTCCTTATCACTGGCTCCAGCTGACTGCTTTTACACGGGAATGTGGAGCCCTGGTTGTTCTAGACAAGTGAAGCCTGGATTTTTATGTGAAATTTCTAGGTATTTAAAATTCCGTAAGAGGCCATCAGGAGTCCCCTTGCCAAGAGGGAACCAGTAAGTATGCGGCTCGTGTGTGCTTTCTGGTCCAGTCCCAGTACCTCTGTTAATACAACTGAAGACCAGGTTTCTTTTTTAAGCAGCTTGCATCATCTTTCTCTTCCCTCCCACTTTGTAGTTGTGAATTCCTGTAGCAATTCTTTACGAACTCAAAAGGGAGATATGTAATATTAAAACAGCTCCTGGGATCTTTCATGATCTCGAGGTGGAAACGAATTTGCATATGTGTATATTTTTCTTCTCATCCAGACTTTTTATTTTTAAAAGAAATGGCTGCATCGTTTCTTCATCTTACTTACAAAATGCTGGTTGGGTTGGCATTTTATGTGGATATAATTTGTAGAAGCAATGCATATGGGATTCACGCTTGTAGAGAAATCGAACCCAGTTTGAAAAATCAACCTGTTGCCTCCGCAGTGGCTTTTGGATCTATTGTAACTGCTTTTTTTTTTTTTTTTTTTTAATTGTATCATGCTCTTGATTCCTTGTAAATGAAATGAGTAAATCTTCTTTGCATTTGAAATCTGGGGAGGTTAGCATTTCTTTCTCTAGGACTGCCTTTCTCATCACATTTTTTACATACATTTGTTTTTTCCCCCTGTGAAAAATATTGCTTGAATGTCCCTTCTTTTTTGGAGCTTAACTTGTTTAACTAGGCTACAATCAGTTTTTATTAATGAACTAGACAAAGCAGAAATCTGTTTGGTTTTTTTTCCACCAATAAGTAGGAATTGAGAACAATGATTTTTTTTTTTTTCAGTTCCCAGCAAAGTGTTAGCTTTAGGGTGCTCTGAATAAAATTAAATTACATAGGAGTGTTTCATTTAGGAATTCAGGAGGACAAACTGGATTTTTGGAGTAAAGTGGCAGCCTGAACACATGTTCCAGGCTCCTCTCTTACCAAAATCACTGTAAGATGATGACAAAATAGACATTAAGAAANGCTTCTTTTTCCACCAATAAGTAGGAATTGAGAACGATGATTTTTTTTTCCAGTTCCCGGCAAAGTGTTAGTTTTAGGGCGCTCTGAATAAAATTAAATTACATAGGAGTGTTTCATTTAGGAACTCAGGAGGACAAACTGGATTTTTGGAGTAAAGTGGCAGCCTGAACACATGTTCCAGGCTCCTCTCTTACCAAAAACTCGGTAAGATGATGACAAAATAGACATTAAGAAAAGTCTCTACCGCTGCTGGAAAACGAACATGGGCGCCTCTCTTCTTTACTCCAAAAGTTACGAGGAATTCCTGGAAAACGGAAAACAGGCGGGAGTAGACTGACAAAAGGAAGCAAAAACAGCAGTGAAAATCACAAGACCCAGGTGCAAAGCCGAATTAAAAGCAGAACTTGACAGTGCCGAGCAACTGCCAGTGGGAAGGGCCTTGGAGCAAAATTCAGGACATTAAAGTATTCAGTTTACAACAGTTGACCACCCCCGCCCCCACCCCTCCGGCCAAGAACTTAGACTGTGCTCTCGAGAAAGTCACCATCCTGTTTGGGAGGGCTCCTCAGGTGGGTTTAGGGACCTGAGCGAGGAGCACAGCAGAGCTTGACATCACCATGGGTGCCCGCGACACGCAGGGTGCTGGGAAGGAAGCCTCCGCCTTCTGGAGGCAGTGTCTGCTGAAAGGCTTCACACCAGAGGCAAGGCTTCCTTGTTGGGGCAGGCTTGTTTTGTCTCCCCACCGGCCTGCTGCTTGGTCCTCACTCCTATACCCTGGAGGAAAGCCCGTCGTTTGATGCTTCCTATACTCCTGCCTGGAGCCCTAAGGTTGAGCCTCTCCGTGCACGACCTCATGCCAGAGAGGAAGTCTGCTTTAAGTGTGCTTGTGGATTGGCTTTTAAGTGTGAATGAATATCAAGGGATCATTGGACATTTGAGTAAAACAAATAGGCAAGAAAAGACACGAGTCCGCACACTGAGGGGAATTTAGGAGGCGTGTAAATATATCAAATAAGGGCTTCTTAGGCGGCACTATTGGTACAGAACCTGCCTGCCAAAGGTAAGGAGATGTAAGAGATGCAGGTTCGATTGCTGAGACTCTGCTCTGGGTTGGGAAGAGCCGATGGAGCAGGGCAACCCACTCCAGTGTTCTTGCCTAGAAAATCCCATGGACAGAGGAGCCTGGTGGGCGACAGTCTGGGGTCACAAAGGGTCGGACACGACTGAAGCGACTTAGCGTGCACGCACAGGTTAAATAAAAGTAGTCTGCTGTGAAAAACATGATTTAGAACGACAAAATTTATGGAAGGTAAAGCTATGATTATTGAATTTCAAAGATTAAAAAGATCAGCTAGGTAATCAAATAGATACGATTAAGGACAAAGTTAGGGATCTGGAAGACTGGCAACAAAATGTTGTACAATGAGGTAAAGATACGAGGATCTCACACATGTGCCAGATTGAAGTTCTGGTGGGGTGAGGCCAAAGCAATATTGAGAAGAGAAAGCATTTATTAGGAAAATTGGAAATAAGCGAGTCAAATGGTCAACCAAAACAATTGCAGCAGAAAAACTGATACCTGCTGTTTATAAAAACAAAAATGAGCCAGCAAACAGACAACGAAACTCCAAACTTTGTTTTTTTTTTAATGTTGTTTAAGTCACTACGTCGTGTCCAACTCTGCAACTCCAAGGACTGCAGCACGCCAGGCTTCCCTGTCCTCCGTGTCTCCTGGAGTTCGCTCAAACTCACCATTGCACACTTTGTCACCGCGTCTCCTCCTGCCCCCAATCTTTCCCAGAATCAGGATCTTTTCCAGTGAGTCGACTCTTTGCATCAGGAGGAAAGTACTGGAGCTTCAGCATCAGTCCTTTCACTGAGTATTCAGGGCTGATTTCCTTTAGGATGGACTGGTTTGATTTCCTTGGAGTCCAAGGACTCTCAAGTCTTTTCCAGCACCACAGTTCCTCTGTGCTCAGCCGTGTTTATGGTCCAGTGCTCACATCTGTACACGACTGCTGGAAAAACCATGGCTTTGACTAGACGGACCTTTGTTTGCAAAGTGATGTCTCGGCTGTTTAATACATTGTCTACGTTTGTCATAGTTTTTCTTTCAAGGAGCAAGCATCNATGACTACTGGAAAAACCATGGCTTTGACTAGACAGACCTTTGTTTGCAAAGTGATGTCTCGGCTTTTTAATACATTGTCTACGTTTGTCATAGTTTTTCTTTCAAGGAGCAAGCATCTTTTACTGGTATAGTTGCAGTCACCATCTGCAGTGATTTTGGAGCCTCCCAAAATAAAATCTGCCACTGTTTGCATTGTTTCCCCATCTCTTTGCCATGAAGTGATGGGACCAGATGCTATGATTGTTGTTTTTTGAATGTTGAGTTTTAAGCCAGCTTTTTCACTCTGCCATTAGGGTGGCATCATCTGTATATCTGAGGTTGTTGATATTTATCCCAGCAATCTTGATTCCAGCTTGTGATTCATCCAGCCTGGCATTTCACATGATGTACTCCTGTCTCTTATACACATCTTGTACNTGACTTAACTTCATGAAAGGTTGGAATTACTGTTTTGTGCGTGCAGTTATTTACCTTTCATGAATAGTGGCAGTGAAAAGGTCTTTCCTCAGTAGCCCATTTTATTATACTTTAAAAAGCTGCATGAAACAATAGGCAGGATGTATTAGGAGCTTATTGAAGCTCTAGGTGTGGTCAGAGCTTTCATCATAGTGCTTCCTAGGGTGGGCACCTGGCATTTAATCAGAAGGGCTGCCCTCCAAAACCAGATTACAAGTGTCTCTGCTATTCTGGTGGTTTTTATATCTGATCAAATTAGCATATGAAATGTTAGAAATGGATCTCACTGGTGGAAATAATGGCCTGTTAACTAGCATAATGGTTGTTGGAAATAGATTCTTCCACTTAATAGCTCTTTAGACACTTGAAAATACTTTATTATGTTCACTTTAAATGAATATTTTTCAACCTTTAGAAATCCTTGCTTTTTCTCAATACATATAAAAACGTTTTCCGCTATTTTAATGTCATTTGCAATTAAATTGAAAATATCAGAGTCAAAAGTCCTTGGCTGAAATAAACACTGACCTTTTTTCACTTGATACCAGCCTGGTTCCTCCGTCCCCATCCTCTTCCCCTCCCTGTGCCTTGTGAGTCCTTGGCCCAGTCAGCATCTTGTCCAAACATCCGCAGCACTAGCACGCCTTCTTTGTTGGTGTCTTCCAAACCATCCCGTGAAGTGGGTGTCTTCTCCCCACACCCCGACTCATCAGTGTCCTTCCTGGAAGGTGGGAAAGTGCTGTGTGTGGGGGGGTCTGGCTGCAGTGCACCCAGGACCGCCACCAGCCTTGCCTTAGTCAAGAGTTCTTGGGGGTGAAGGGACAGAAGAGCGCGGACGCCTGAAGCCGCCACGTGTGAGAGGGCAGGGGCCCGGGACCCCTGGAGAACAGAGCTCGTCCTCCCTTTCAGCGGCAGCCCCTCGCCCAGCTCCTGCCACGGCTGTGCCGGAGCTGGCTCCTGGGACTTGCCTGGTGGCCTTGCTCCCGCCCTCACTATCACAGTGGGAGCTTGAAACCAGCCCTGGTGGGAGTGCTGACACCAGAGCATGATGTTTTCTCTCCCTACAGAGCCAGTCCTTATCACTGGCTCCAGCTGACTGCTTTTACACGGGAATGTGGAGCCCTGGTTGTTCTAGACAAGTGAAGCCTGGATTTTTATGTGAAATTTCTAGGTATTTAAAATTCCGTAAGAGGCCATCAGGAGTCCCCTTGCCAAGAGGGAACCAGTAAGTATGCGGCTCGTGTGTGCTTTCTGGTCCAGTCCCAGTACCTCTGTTAATACAACTGAAGACCAGGTTTCTTTTTTAAGCAGCTTGCATCATCTTTCTCTTCCCTCCCACTTTGTAGTTGTGAATTCCTGTAGCAATTCTTTACGAACTCAAAAGGGAGATATGTAATATTAAAACAGCTCCTGGGATCTTTCATGATCTCGAGGTGGAAACGAATTTGCATATGTGTATATTTTTCTTCTCATCCAGACTTTTTATTTTTAAAAGAAATGGCTGCATCGTTTCTTCATCTTACTTACAAAATGCTGGTTGGGTTGGCATTTTATGTGGATATAATTTGTAGAAGCAATGCATATGGGATTCACGCTTGTAGAGAAATCGAACCCAGTTTGAAAAATCAACCTGTTGCCTCCGCAGTGGCTTTTGGATCTATTGTAACTTTTTTTTTTTTTTTTTTTAATTGTATCATGCTCTTGATTCCTTGTAAATGAAATGAGTAAATCTTCTTTGCATTTGAAATCTGGGGAGGTTAGCATTTCTTTCTCTAGGACTGCCTTTCTCATCACATTTTTTACATACATTTGTTTTTTTCCCCTGTGAAAAATATTGCTTGAATGTCCCTTCTTTTTTGGAGCTTAACTTGTTTAACTAGGCTACAATCAGTTTTTATTAATGAACTAGACAAAGCAGAAATCTGTTTGGTTTTTTTTCCACCAATAAGTAGGAATTGAGAACAATGATTTTTTTTTTTTTCAGTTCCCAGCAAAGTGTTAGCTTTAGGGTGCTCTGAATAAAATTAAATTACATAGGAGTGTTTCATTTAGGAATTCAGGAGGACAAACTGGATTTTTGGAGTAAAGTGGCAGCCTGAACACATGTTCCAGGCTCCTCTCTTACCAAAAACTCTGTAAGATGATGACAAAATAGACATTAAGAAAAGTCTCTACCGCTGCTGGAAAACTAGCATGGGCGCCTCTCTTCTTTACTCCGAAAGTTACGAGGAATTCCTGGAAAATGGAAAACAGGCGGGAGTAGACTGACAAAAGGAAGCAAAAACAGCAGTGAAAATCACAAGACACAGGTGCAAAGCCGAATTAAAAGCAGAACTTGACAGTGCCGAGCAACTGCCAGTGGGAAGGGCCTTGGAGCAAAATTCAGGACATTAAAGTATTCAGTTTACAACAGTTGACCACCCCCGCCCCCACCCCTCCGGCCAAGAACTTAGACTGTGCTCTCGAGAAAGTCACCATCCTGTTTGGGAGGGCTCCTCAGGTGGGTTTAGGGACCTGAGTGAGGAGCACAGCAGAGCTTGACATCACCGTGGGTGCCCGCGACACGCAGGGTGCTGGGAAGGAAGCCTCCGCCTTCTGGAGGCAGTGTCTGCTGAAAGGCTTCACACCAGACACAAGGCTTCCTTGTTGGGGCAGGCTTGTTTTGTCTCTCCACCAGCCTGCTGCTTGGTCCTCACTCCCGTACCCTGGAGGAAAGCCCGTCGTTTGATTCTTCCTATACTCCTGCCTGGAGCCCTAAGGTTGAGCCTCTCCGTGAACGACCTCCTGCCAGAGAGGAAGTCTGCTTTACGTGTGCTTGTGGATTGGCTTTTATCTTAAGTATGAATGAATATCAAGGGATCATTGGACATTTGAGTAAAACAAATAGGAGGCAAGAAAAGACACGAGTCCGCACACCGAGGGGAATTTAGGAGGCGTGTAAATATATCAAATAAGGGCTTCTTAGGCGGCACTATTGGTACAGAACCTGCCTGCCAAAGGTAAGGAGATGTAAGAGATGCAGGTTCGACTGCTGAGACTCCGCTCTGGGTTGGGAAGAGCCGATGGAGCAGGGCAACCCACGCCAGTGTTCTTGCCTAGAAAATCCCATGGACAGAGGAGCCTGGCGGGCGACAGTCTGGGGTCACAAAGGGTCGGACACGACTGAAGCGACTTAGCGTGCACGCACAGGTTAAATAAAAGTAGTCTGCTGTGAAAAACATGATTTAGAACAACAAAATTTATGGAAGGTAAAGCTATGATTATTGAATTTCAAAGATTAAAAAGATCAGCTAGGTAATCAAATAGATACGATTAAGGACAAAGTTAGGGATCTGGAAGACTGGCAACAAAATGTTGTACAATGAGGTAAAGATACGAGGATCTCACACATGTGCCAGATTGAAGTTCTGGTGGGGTGAGGCCAAAGCAATATTGAGAAGAGAATGCATTTATTAGGAAAATTGGAAATAAGCGAGTCAAATGGTCAACCAAAACAATTGCAGCAGAAAAACTGATACCTGCTGTTTATAAAAACAAAAATGAGCCAGCAAACAGACAACGAAACTCCAAACTTTGTTTTTTTTTTAATGTTGTTTAAGTCACTACGTCGTGTCCAACTCTGCAACTCCAAGGACTGCAGCACGCCAGGCTTCCCTGTCCTCCGTGTCTCCTGGAGTTCGCTCAAACTCACCATTGCACACTTTGTCACCGCGTCTCCTCCTGCCCCCAATCTTTCCCAGAATCAGGATCTTTTCCAGTGAGTCGACTCTTTGCATCAGGAGGAAAGTACTGGAGCTTCAGCATCAGTCCTTTCACTGAGTATTCAGGGCTGATTTCCTTTAGGATGGACTGGTTTGATTTCCTTGGAGTCCAAGGACTCTCAAGTCTTTTCCAGCACCACAGTTCCTCTGTGCTCAGCCGTGTTTATGGTCCAGTGCTCACATCTGTACATGACTACTGGAAAAACCATGGCTTTGACTAGACAGACCTTTGTTTGCAAAGTGATGTCTCGGCTTTTTAATACATTGTCTACGTTTGTCATAGTTTTTCTTTCAAGGAGCAAGCATCTTTTACTGGTATAGTTGCAGTCACCATCTGCAGTGATTTTGGAGCCTCCCAAAATAAAATCTGCCACTGTTTGCATTGTTTCCCCATCTCTTTGCCATGAAGTGATGGGACCAGATGCTATGATTGTTGTTTTTTGAATGTTGAGTTTTAAGCCAGCTTTTTCACTCTGCCATTAGGGTGGCATCATCTGTATATCTGAGGTTGTTGATATTTATCCCAGCAATCTTGATTCCAGCTTGTGATTCATCCAGCCTGGCATTTCACATGATGTACTCTGCATTTAAGTCAAATAAGCAGGATGACAATGTACAGCCTTGACATACTCCTTTCCCAGTTTTGAACCAGTCCGTGTTCTATGTCCAGTTCTAACTATTGCTTCTTGACCTGTATATAGGTTTTTCAGGAGGCAGATAAGATGGTCTGGTATTCCCATCTCCTTAAGAATTTTCCACAATTTGTTGTGGTCCACACAGTCAAAGCCTTTGGCATAGTCTCAACAAAGCAGAAGTAGATGTTTTTCTGGAATTCTCTTGCTTTTTCTATGATCCAGCGGATGTTGGCAATTTGATCTCTGGTTTCTCTGCCTTTTCTAAATTCAGTTTGAACATCTAGAAGGTCTTGGTTCATGTACTGTTGAAGCCTAGCTTTAGGGAGTTTGGGCATCACCTTGCTAGCATGTGAAATGAATGCAGTTGTTTGGTAGTTTGAATATTCCTTGACATTGCCCTTTTTGGGATTGGAATGAAAACTGACCTTTTCATCTTGTGGCTATTGTGAGTTTTCCAAATTTGCTGACATACTGAGTGTAGCACTTTCACAGCATCATCTTTTAGGATTTTAAATAGCTCAGTTGCAACTGCATCACCTCCACTAGCTTTGCTCGAAGTGATGCTTCCTAAGACCCACTTGACTTTGTACTCCAGGATGTCTGGCTCTAGGTGAGTGACCACAGCATCATGGTTATCTGGGTCACTGAGACCTTTTTTGTACAGTTCTTCTGTGTATTTTTGCAGCCTCTTCTTAATCTCATCTGCTTCTGTTAGCTCCTTGTCATTTCTGTCCAGTGTTTCAGTTTCAAGGAACAGCAAAGTGATTCAGTTATATACTGAACATGTTTGTTGCTAGAAAACTAGTCATCCTTTAAAAGAAACAGTCTTGTTGAGGTTTATGTATTTGAGAAACATTTAGAGAGGTCAAGCTAAGATCAGTGAACAATAAGAATCAAAAGCTGTGAAGGTCTGTAAGCTCCTGGGCTCTGTGATAGAGAGCCCAAGTAACGAAATTTGATCTAGACGGTTCTAATATAATTCTTCCTCCAGGGAAAGCAGTGCGGAGATTTTACGAGAGTTTATTCTTTCAAAAAATATTATCGAGGGCCGGGTTTGTATGAAAGGCATGTTAGATTTGAATAGAATACATTGGAATGTACAAGACACAGTATCTGCTTAAAATCAAGCAAGATTGATGTTAATAAAGTTGTGTTGGTTTTCGCTTGCTGCTGTGGCGACAGTGCGGACTTAGCAGCTCAGGAAACACCTGTTTATTGCATTCTATTGATTGACCTTATATCTTCCTGAATTAAGCAGTTTGACTGCAGCACTATAGGTTCACTTTTCCTTGTGATTTTCTTTGAACTTTCAGAAGCGTTTCAGAGACACATCACAAGAAGCTACTTTACCTTTGTGTGAAAAGATCGTTTAAAAAAATCTTTCTGTATTAACTTTTGAACTTTTTTTTCCTTTAAAAATGGATCAGTCTGAAGAGGTGGCCTTTCTGATAATTTCAGTGTGAAGGCAGACCCTGCTTACCCGTGTCCACAGCCCTTCACTTTTTTATGTCAACATATGCTTCACGAGCAAAAGGAAAGCCTTGTTAATATTTGTATCATAGCTGAGCATATGCTCCATCAGCAGCATTTTAACGAGGGTAAAGTAGTCTTGAGACTTGCTGAAAACCCAGCCGCTGTAATTGTGTAAGACTAGATGTTATTCACCTATTTTGCAAAAGTACAGAATTAAAAAATAATTATTAATGGTCCTTGAAGTATTTGCGTAGAACATATCTAGAGGATGAGACAAATTTTGTGTTCGTCTCTGAAACTGGTTATTTTTCATGGTATTGAACTTGAATATCGGTTCACGTTATGGAAATTGCATATGTATGGTGCAGATAATTTTATAAATTAACATCCTACTATTAACAGGATGAAAGAATAGCACAGTGAAAGCTTATCAGTTAGAAGATAGTCAGAGAGTAAAGGAATGGCTTATTTCTGGACAAGAGAGAGGGGTTTTAAATTTTTTGATTTTACCCTTAATTTGAATATTACTGGTTAATCATGGCTGTTTTTGAAGAGGAGAAGAGAATGGCAGCCCCCTCCAGTATTCTTGCCTGGAGAATTCCGTGGACCGAGGAGCCTGGCGGGTTACAGTCCATGAAGTCACAGAAGAGCTACTGAGTGGCTACTAACCCCGGCGCGTCTTTTTTTTTTCAAGCGAGACCAGTGAGCCACTCAATGTTTTGCAGCACGGTGCTGTGAAGTGCCAACGTCTTCTTTCGGCATTTGACACCTGTTCCTCCACCGAAGCAACTGATGCAGAAACGCGTTACCTGGTGCCTTGTAGTAGACTCTGGGCTGCTGGTCGGGCCCCCGNGTGCTGTGAAGTGCCAACGTCTTCTTTCGGCATTTGACTCCTGTTCCTCCACCGAAGTAACTGATGCAGTTACCTGGTGCCTTGTAGTAGACTCTGGGCTGCTGGTCGGGCCCCCGCCCCCCAGCTCTCAGCCAGTGGGAGCCCCCTCCCAAAGCCACGCCCCTTCCCTGGGTGCAGCAGCGGCTGCTGGGTAAGCGTGCACCGGTCCAGCCAGCCCTCCTGCCCCCTCTCTCTGAAGGTCCCTGTGGCTGCATCCCAACCCAGCTTCTCCCTCAGTTCCCATCTCCTCCCTTCCCCTAGAGGGGTGATCCTGAAGACTTCCCAGCAAACTTCTGCATGCCGTCTCCTCTTCGTCTGCTTTCTGGAGCACTCACCTTGCATTTTTGCCCTTTCGTACTGTTCATGGGGTTCTGGAGGCAAGAATAGTGAAGTGATTTGCCGTTCCCTTCTACAGTGGACCACGTTAGAGAGCATCACCAACTCAGTGGACATGAGTTTGAGCAAACCCAGGGAAATACTGAAGGACAGGAAAGCCTGGCATACTGCAGTCCATGGGCTCGCAAAGAGCTGGACACGACTTAGTGACAACACCTTGCATTAAACCCCTACTTCCTTTTGAGGACTTCTGTGCAAACAGACGCTAATTTAGGACCTCAGGACGACTTNCGTTCCCTTCTACAGTGGACCACGTTAGAGAGCATCACCGACTCAGTGGACATGAGTTTGAGCAAACCCAGGGAAATACTGAAGGACAGGAAAGCCTGGCATACTGCGGTCCATGAGCTCGCAAAGAGCTGGGCACGACTTAGTGACAACACCTTGCATTAAACCCCTACTTCCTTTTGAGGACTTCTGTGCAAACAGATGCTAATTTAGGACCTCAGGACTTTTTTTTTTAATATACAGATAGAATTTTGATTATCCTCTTGATCAGTTCTCCCTCTAAGGCAGAGGTGCCCTAGCAATGTTCCTGATGTATGCTCTTTATCCTCTGCTTGAATGTAAGGGAGAGTTCATTACTTCACTACACCGTCAGTTGTTAAGCACTTCAGGGGTTTGGACAGCTTTATTGTTGAATGGACATCTCCATAGCAGTAACTTTCATTCCTTGAGGAAGTTTCTACTCCCAGTTTCTCAGAACNTCCACTACACCGTCAGTTGTTAAACACTTGAGGGGTTTGGACAGCTTTATTGTTGAATGGACATCTCCATCGCAGTAACTTTCATTCCTTGAAGTTTCTACTCCCAGTTTCTCAGAACATTTAACCCTTGAAATTGTTGCAGTTTCCATCCTTGAGATATTTCAAGAAAGTTATCACATTCCCTTTAGGTTTTCACGCTAATCCTGTAAGAGATGGCAGGTTCGATCCCTGGGTGGGGAAGATCCCCTGGAGGAGGGCACAGCAACCCACTCCAGTATTCTTGCCTGGAAAATCGAAGACAGAGGACCATGGCGGGCTGCATTCCATGAGGTTGCAAAGAGTCGGACGCAACTGAGCACGCGTGCATACACACACACACACAGCATAAAGCAGGGTTCACTTTATCATGTTGTATGTCATATCCCTAGTACTTATTTATCTTTCAATTGGAAGTTTGTACCTTATGACCAGCTGCATCTAATTCCTCTTACCCCCCAACTCCCACCCCTGCCTCTGGTAATCACCAATCTCACCTCTTTTTCTATGAGTCTGTCTGTTTTTGAAGTACAATTGACCTATGACCCTGTGTTCCTGGCGCACAACATAGCGATTTGATATTTCTGTATGTTTACAAAGGGATGACCACAATAAGTCTAGTTACCATCTGTCACCATTCAGAGATACCGCATTTTTTTTTGACTCTTTTCTCCACACTGTTTCATACCTGTGACTCATTTATTTTGTAACTGAAACTTTTTTTTTTAAGAAATATAGTTGATGTATAATAATATGTAAGTTTCAGGTGTACAAGAGCATGAGTCACTCTTTTGCAAGGTTGCACTCCATTTATAAAGTATTGACTCTCTTCCCCGTGTTGCACATTGCAGCCTTAAAGCTTCTTCATTTTATATGTAGTCTGTACCTCTCAGTCTCTCACCTATTTCTCTCACCCACCCCTGCAGTCATCTGGTTGTTCTCTGTACCTATGCCTCTCTTTCTGTTTCCTTAGGTTTGTTGATTTGTTTTGTATTTTAGATTTCATACGTAAGTAAGATCATATGGTATTTGTCTTTCCGTGTCTGGTATATTTCAGTTAGCATCATGTCCTCCAGATTCATCCATGTTGTTCCAAATGGCAGGATTTCTTTCTTTCTTATTGGTGAATAATATTCACCAATAGAAATAAGGTATATCTATAATAGACCTATTATAATATTATAATAGACCTATTATAATATCTATAATATAAGGTGTATCTGTAATATACCTTAGTGTATATACATGTCACATTTCCTTTATCCATGCATCTATTTTCCGATACTTAAGTTGTTTTCATATCTTGGCTATTGAGGTACTGCTGTGTTGAACATAGAAGTGTAGATATCGCCTTGAGATACTGATTTCATTTTCTTGGGTATGCACCCACTAGTGGAATTGCTGTATCATATGATAGTGCTATTAATTTTTTGAGGAACTTACCTTCTGTTTTCTGTAGTGGCTGCACCAACGTACATTCTTATCAAGAGTGTACTTGGGTTCCCTTTTCTTGACAGTCTTGTCAGTACTTGTTATCTCACCTTTTTGAAAATAGTCATCCTAACAGGTGACATCTCTTTGTGGTTTTGATTTGCATTTCCCTGATGATGAAAAGTGTAGTTGAACACCTTTTTATATACCTGTTGACCTGTCATGTGTCATCTTTTGGAAAAATGTCTCTTCAGATCCTTTGCCCATTTTTAAATTGTTTTGCGTTGGTGGTGGCGTTCTTTTGGTTTTGTTTGTTTTTTGCTACCGAGAATTATACTAAATATTAACCCTTTATATAAAGGGAGTTACAGAATATTAATCACCATTGTTAACTCATAATATTGACCCCTTATCAGATACATAGTTTGAACTTTTTTTTTTTTTTCTGTTCCAGGGGTTGCCTTTTTGTTCCGTTGATTGCTTCCTTTGTTCTGCAGAGGCTTTTTAAAAAAAGTTTGATAATAGACTCGCTTGTTTCTGCTTTTGTTGCATGCTCTTTTGGTGTCGTATCTTAAAAAAAACAGTGCTGAGACCAATGTCGAGGAGCGTATCCCTCCTCTTCTAGGAATTTTATGGTTTCAGGTCTGAATTTAAGTCTTTAATCCATTCTGAGTCGGTTTCCGTGTAAGGTATAAGGGTCCGGTTTCATTCTTTTGAATGTGCAGAGTCAGTCTTCCCAGCATTGTCATTGAAGAGACTCCCCCTCCCCCACGGGGCCTCCTTGGCCCCTTTGTAATGGGTGAGTTGATCTGTGCACACAGGGTTTGCGTCTGGGGCCTCCGCTCTGCTCCACTGTCCTCGTGCTTGTTTTCATGCCGGTGCGCCGCTGTCTTGGTTATAACAGCTTTGTTTAAAGTTTGAAATGAGTATGAGCCTTCGGCTTTGTTTTTCCTCCTTTTGGCTTTGGCTCTTCAGGGGCTCTTGTGCTTTTATACAAATTATAAGATTATTTTATTTCTGTGAAAAATCTCTGGAATTTTGATAGAGATTGCTTTGAATCTATGAGTAATTGCTCTGAATAGTGTGAACATTTTAATAATGTTAGTTTCTTCCAGTCCATAAACATGAAATATTTTTCCCTTTGTCTTGTCAACTTTTTTTTTTTCAGCATCTTTCAGTTTTCAGTATACAGATCTACGTCCGTGGTTAAATTTCTGCATCCTTTATTGTTTTTTAATGTGAGGAAATGTTTCCAAACACTTTAATGGTTGTATAATATTACCATCCAGTGCATGGGCCAAAACTGACGCTCCTATATTGTTGTAGTTTAAAATTATTTCTAATTTTTCCCTTTGATACTTAATACTGCAGTGAGTATCANTTCAGCATCTTTCAGTTTTCAGTGTACAGATCTACGTCCGTGGTTAAATTTCTGCATCCTTTATTTTTTAATGTGAGGAAATGTTTCCAAACACTTTAATGGTTGTATAATATTACCATCCAGTGCATGGGCCCAAACTGACGCTCCTATATTGTTGTAGTTTAAAATTATTTCTAATTTTTCCCTTTGATACTTAATACTGCAGTGAGTATCATTTATTCAGGCAGTTTCTTCATCCTTTTCCCACACTTTTAGGGTTATTTCTTTATGGTGAGTTCCCTGACATGAATTACTAGGTCCAAGAATCTATATATGCTGTTATCACTACTTCTGTCCTAACTCTTCAGTTCGGTTCAGTTGCTCAGTCATGTCCGACTTTTTGCGACCCCCATGGACTGCAGCACGCCAGGCTTCCTTGTCCATCACTAACTCCTGGAGCTTGCTCAGACTCAAGTTGGTGATGTCATCTCACCGCCTCATCTTCTGTCGTCCCCTTTTCCTCCTGCCTTCATTCTTTCCCAGCATCAGGGTCTTTTCTTGATGAGTCAGTTTTCCACATCAGGTGGCCCAAGTATCAGGACTGATTTCCTTTAGGATGGACTGGTTTGAGCTCCATGTGGTCCAAGGGACTCTCAAAGTCTCGACGTCACAGTTCCAAAGCATCAATTCTTCCATTCTCAGCTTTATGTTCCGATTCTCACATCCATACATGACTACTGGAAAAAACCATAGACAGACCTTTGTTGGCAAAATAATGTCTGCCTTTTAATGTGCTGTCCAGGTTGGTCATAGTTTTTCTTCCAAGCAGCAAGTGTCTTTTAATTTCATGGCTGTGATCACCATCTGCAGTGATTTTGGAGCCCAAGAAAATAAAGTCTGTCACTGTCTCCATTATTTCCCCATCTGTTTGCCATGAAGTGATGGGACCGGATGCCATGATCTTAGGTTTTTGAATGTTGAGTTTTAAGCCAACTTTTTACTCTTCTTTTTCACTTTCATCAAGAGGTTCTTTAGTTCCTCTTTGCTTTCTGCCATAAGGGTGGTGTCATCTGCCTGTCATTATTGATATTTCTCCTGGCAATCTTGATTCCAGCTTGTGCTTCATCCAGCCTAGCAT
>SJYW01000525.1:30751-59122 GCA_006410735.1 Raphicerus campestris | reverse complement strand
GAATGTTGAGTTTTAAGCCAACTTTTTACTCTTCTTTTTCACTTTCATCAAGAGGTTCTTTAGTTCCTCTTTGCTTTCTGCCATAAGGGTGGTGTCATCTGCCTGTCATTATTGATATTTCTCCTGGCAATCTTGATTCCAGCTTGTGCTTCATCCAGCCTAGCATTCTGCATGATGTACTCCACATGTAAGTTACCCTGGCTGTCCTGGGTTCTTTTCTTTTTGAAACTTTTCTCTGGTTCCTAGCTTTATCACAATAGAAATGAATTTTCAATTAAATGACTTTTTAATAGGTGGAATTAATAGTTTGCTATTTACAGTTTATTGTTTCATATGTTTTAGTTTATTATTTCAAGTAGGTGTGTAATTTTGAAAATGGGATTTTGTAGATCAGTTTTTCATCATGCCTTGTTGTTCAATTGCTAAGTCATGTCTGGCTCTTTGTGATCCCACAGGCTGTAGCCCACCAGAATCCTCTGTCCTTGAAATTCTCCAGGCAAGAATACTGGAGTGGGTTGCCATTTCCTTCTCCTGGAGAATTCCTGACTAATGGACTGAACCCACATCTCCTGCGTTGCTGTAGGCAGATTCTTAACCCTGAGCCATCAGCGAAGTCCTTTGTTGTGCCTAGCACTGTACAGAAATAGGCACTGAGTTTGGCTGATGGGTTGACAAAAGAGAATTTTAGAAGGGACCTAGTTCTGCGCAAAGATGACACAGTTTTATTGCCATCATATCAGATTGTCAGTTCTAAGCGTGTGAGTTTAGAATTTATTCTAGAAAGAGTACCGATCAACTCCGTGGGAATGGATTGTCTCTGAAAAAGGTAAGGCTGCCGCATTCGAGGCCGAGGTCGGGACCTGCCCTGGGGAGGGGAGGAGGCTGCCGCTCACTAGTGAACACGGTGATAAGGGTGTGCGTATTGCCACGTCTGATTCCGCCAGCCATCCATTCCTCCAGCAAATCTCTAGCGAATGCTTGTGACGTGTCTGATGTCGTGCCAGGCAGTGAGATGGAGAGCGTCATGTCCGTCTGAGCAGGACTTCGCCCCGGTGTCTCACAGCAAGTTGGTGGCAGAGACGGGATGAGAAATCACACTGAAGTGATTGCATCGCGCATATCCTCCTGTCCCCTCCACTGCGCTGTTCCCAGCGCGTGTCTGCTAAGTCGCTTCAGTCGTGTCCAACTCTTTGTGATCCTGTGGGCTCTTAGCTCACCAGGCTCTTCAGTCCATGGAATTCTCCAGGCAAGAATATGAGAGTGGGCTGCCGTGTCCACCTCCAGGGGATCTTCCCGACCCAGGGATCAAATCTATGTCTCTTGTGCCTTCTGCACTGGCAGATGGGTTCTTTATCACTAGCGTCACCTGGGATGCCCATTTAGCAAGCTAGCTTTTCTCATTTTCAGTGTAGGTGGACATTATTAGATTGACTGCTTGGAGTTCATCCTGCAAGTTTTCTATAGATGGGTTGATGAGCTTGGTGTAAGTGCTGAGGATGAGGGGAAAGATTGCCCATGGCGTCCACCACGCCTGAGGTGTCTTCACTGTTCTCCCTGCTGCCCTTCTGGAGTTAGTCTTGGAATATTCTGGGATCTCTTAGCACATTTTGGTATAGTCTGCCTTGCATCCNAGCACAGGCTCGGTAGCTGTGGCACATGGGCTTAGTTGCTCCGCGGCCTGTGGGATCTTCCCCCACCAGGGATCGAACTCCCATCTCCTGCATCAGCAGACAGATTCTTGACCCCTGAGCCCCCAGGGAAGTCCCGGCCTGTGTTTTTTACAGCAGCTTGCTAGATATGTGGTAGGTATGATTGTAACAGCACAATCCAGCTCAGCTCTTAGCAAGGGGCAGATGCTGGGCCCCAGTATCCCTGGACCCTGTTACCAGGCAGTAGTCACGCCTGGACCACTGGTGTCTGTGAGCCACTGGCAGTGGTCCTGCTCAGCCATGGGTCGGTGCCGCAGTGGGCCCCACCCACAAGGTACCACCAGCTGTCAGTGAGCGAGGGTTAGTGAAGCCCTTCAGCCAGTGGTCGGTGGAGTGGCGGTCCTCAGCTGGAGAGCAAGCTCAGAGGCATCCTGCTTGGCCTTCTCCTTGGGGCCCTCCAGCTCAGCAGGCCTTGGGCCAGCGGCCGAGCTGGGGGCCCAGGGAACAGGCTGGGGGCTGTGTCCTGCAGGGCTCCAGGACCCTCGCCAAGGCCTCAGGCCCGGCCTGGCCCAGGCCTTAAGGCAGCGCGAGCCTCTCCGCCACCCCGCCTCTGCGACTTGATAGCATTGGCAGTCGGCCTGGGGCGGGGCACAGTCTGCAGGACCCCTGCCCCTTCCCGTTTGGCCTGAGGGGCCTGAGGGCCAGTTGGGTTGGGTGCCTGGCCAGCTGGGCAGGGTCAGGGAACCTAGCCCTCAGGTTAGCTGCCAACTCAGCTCTGCCTTTTCAGCCAGGATTTCAGCCTCGGAGGGGGACAGTCATGCCTNCACCAAGGCCTCAGGCCCGGCCTGGCCCAGGCCTTACGGGAGCGCAAGCCTCTCCACCACCCCGCCTCTGCGACCTGATAGCATTGGCAGTCGGCCCGGGGCAGGGCACAGTCTGCAGGACCCCTGCCCCTTCCCGTTTGGTGGCCTGAGGGGCCTGAGGGCCAGTTGGGTTGGGGCCAGCTGGGCAGGGTCGGGGGACCTAGCCCTCAGGTTAGCTGCCAACTCAGCTCTGCCTTTTCAGCCAGGATTTCAGCCTCGGAGGGGGACAGTCATGCCTCAGGACAGAGAATGGGGTTTGTTTGGTAAAGATTTATAGGAACACTGTTACCTGATCGTGACCTGACCTCAGGAACAAAGGCTCTGACACCAAGAGGTCTGCAACAGCTGCCCACGCTGCTCCGTCCCCACCCTTCCTAGAAGAGGGCTTGGTGAAAGCTGTTGGGAAGTTTGAGGTTCTTAAGGCAAGAGCCACGCATCTCACCGCAGGGTCCTCAATACACCTGTCTCTGTTCCAAACTCAGATAGCAGTTTGGGTATCATTTTGGTCTCACTGGGCATCCGGCACACAAACTTGCTTTTCGGAAACATAATTGTTTTTCTTCAATAAAATTCTGAGACATGTGGTCACATACTTTTTTCTCTTGATTTGTGAAGATGTTACCAGAGTATTAAGACTAAGACACAGAAATCTAGTTCTATTTAGCTATACTTTGAAAGAATTGCAAATACTGGGGGAAAATACCTGAAGTTGGAACTGTCATAGCAAATTGGGAGAGATGGTTACTGGTTATTGGTATATATTGGCTTAAGCCCATTACCTGCTTTATATACAGCCGTGGGCTAAGGTAATTGATCTTTCCAGAAATGACCTGCTTGAATCATTCCAGTACATCAAAGGCAGGCACAGTTATCTGTATAATTATGGTTCTACATGTGCTTTGATCTGAGTGTTAATTAAAATATTTGTTCTGTGATTGTCTTCCAAGAAATCAAAAATTATACTTGGTAACTGCCAGTTAACTAGAGGACTTAATACTCTTTTTTTAATCCCAAACTTCAAATAAACAGGAGTTTACTACAAACTGCTTCTTATGTTCAAACTGCCCAAGACAGTTAAGCCTGTGTGTGCCTTTGTCATTGAGTTTAGATGTGTAGGTAGTGTAAATTGACAAGAAGTGAAACTCTTTATCTTAATGCTTTTATGTTGCTAAGTTGTGCCTGACCCTTTGCGACCCCATGGACTGTAGCCCACCAGGCTCCTCTGTCCAAGGGATTTCCCAGGCGAGAATACTGCAGTGCGTTGCCGTTTCTTCCTCCAGGGGATCTTCCCAACCCAGGGATCGAACCCGTGTCTCCTACACTGTCTCCCAGTTCACCTCCATTGGCAGGTGAATTCTTTCCTGCTGAGCCAACAGGGAAGCCCTTGCATCATTGCTCTGATCCTCTTTTGCTGGAATGGGTTGGTGGGCTTTAGGATTCTTGGTCAAGACTTTCTCAGATAGTAAGTACCAATCCAAAGCCTTCCCCACCACGGCTGCAAAGGGGAGTTAGCCGTCAGAGGGTAGGCTGGCCGCCCAGGGCCTTCTCTGGCCTTTGCTAGCCTCACGGCGGCAGAGGGGCGTCAGCCGTCGGGGGGTAGGCTGATGGCCCAGGGCCTTCTCTGGCCTTTGGTAGCCTCGCGGCGGCAGAGGGGCGTCAGCCGTTGGGGGGTAGGCTGGCGGCCCTGGCCGTCTCTGGCCTTTGGTGGCCTCCACATCCTCTGTAGTCTTGGTCACCAGCACAAGTCACAGGAAGTGGGCCCCTGACAGGTTTCTGTGTTCCCTCAAACAAGGTATTTAAGACACTTCATTATCTTATCAGAAATACTTAGCTTTAAAATACCATGAATCTTTTCTTGCTAGGGTTAGATCAGAAAATGTTACACACATCTGTGAATTCTCCAAGACTAGGTGATTTAAAAGTCGATTTTAATATAAAAATGAAATATTTAAAGTTAAAATTTATTAAGATTTAATTTTAAAAATTCATTTTCTAAACACAAAATGAACTCAAAACTGGACCCTGTATTTAATAAGCAGATTTTTTTTTCAATAGCTACATGGTTAAGGTAGTAATAGTATTCATTATCTTGATGATCTGATAGTAATTTTAAAGGAATCTATTTCTAAACATGATTCCAATGCAGATTGATTTGGCAGAATCCCACAAGCCAACAGAATTGCAGTTATCAGGTCGTTTACTCTGTGGGTTGTAATGCATATAAGTTCTCTGTTCAGACAGGTCCTACCAGTTCTGATTTTTCTGAAATACACTTTGGAATTTACCTAGTAAATAGGATCAGTGCTCTGTGGGCTTTTGTTTGCTTTATTTCTGTTTATTTCAGTTGTTCCTGCTAGTGAGGAACAAAGGAATCTACAGGAGAGAATTAAGGGGATGTAATCTTAGAAGGAAGAAGTAAGTGACTGAAGAATCACTAGTAAAGAAGTGTCAGATCATAGGAAGCCTTGTACTGGCCAGGTTTCTCCTGAAATATTGTGCTAAGTTGTTTATTACTTATAAAAGCATGTCAGTAACAATCAAAATTCACATGAAGGAGACTGTGAAGGGAAAGATGATGTGGGGGTGGGAGGCTGGTGGTGAAGATTGTGAAATCCTTTTCTTCTCCAGAGAGTTGAGAGAAGAGTTGGCTGCTGAATGGCTGGTCTTCTCATTTTAGGTGAAGGATTAGGCTTATCCGTGTCGCTCCAGGAGACCCCACTAGGATCTGTGGGTAGAAATTGCAGGAGTTGATTTCAGTTCTCTGAAAATAAGAAATGTCTAACATGAAGAATGTCCAGCAATGGAAAAACAAGCTCCCAGGTGAGAGAGTGAGCCCCCAGAACTACAGCTGAGAGGAACTTGGTCTTCTGTACACTGATTTTTTTTTTTTTAATGCAAGCAGGCTGATTTTAGTAAGACCTGAAAAGTGAGAGGATACTAAATGTTACAAATTTACAATTTGTACAATGTAGGAGACACGGGTTGGATCCCTGGGTTGGGAAATTCAAATCCTAAACATTTAAGGAGAAATATGATCTCCTTTGACAAACAAATAAGTAAACCATCCTATTTAAAGTAGAATCCCAGGAGAAAGCTTTGTTGAAGTCAGCCAGTCCCAGTTTTATGATGACAAGGTATCAGATAAGTATAAATTAATAAAATACCCTAACTTCAGTCTGGCTTACCCCTAGGGTCCTCAAGATAGCTTAGCTATAAATCCCCCTCTACTTCTGTCTCTTTCTATAAGGCAAGATGTAATGGCTAGCTAAGTGGTTTTTGTCTATATTTTAATAAAAAAATTTTATTTGAAATCTTAAAAGGAAATATAAAACAAGACAGAATAATGTCAAAAGAACAATGAAGCCCTAATAATTCACACCTGCCTGTTGTCTTAATACAACAATTTCTTGAACTGTGATGAGGAGGTGAGATTTGGAAAGCCCACAGGTCCCTTCCACTTCTGAAATGTTAGAATTTTATAATTGGCTAGTGAAATTCCCAAACCAAATGCTTAGTCAGAAAAGTCTGTTTCCTGTCATTTAGTTAAAAGGAATTTAAAGAATTTTCTAATAAAATTTCTGATGGCTTTTGCAGTTCCTTCCTGCAGTGACACAGTAGTTCACCTGAGCCTGGGTTGCATCCCAGTGCCATAAACATTCTTCTCCCATCCCCTCACAACATTTTTACTAAAGTTTAATACCTTTATTAATGTACCTAAGGATGTAGATTTACAAAAGAGAATATCTCAGTGTGAGAATTCTATCATAACATTAAAGTAACAACGAAAAACTACAGTGTCTAAGAAGTTGATGATGTTAAAGGAAGTGGATTTCTGTGACTTATCCAATGGTTTATTCACGTACAGATATAAAGATGTATTTATTAAGTGATTCATCATAGCAATGTGTGTAGAAACAAAAAAAATATGATAGTGGATCATGTTCTTGAATATTTATTATTGGTATTTTTAAATTTTGGAAAACGCAATTAACATGAAATCGACCCTCTTAACAGATGTTTCCGTGCCCACTAGAGTGTTGTTACTGTAGGGACAGTGTTGTACAGTAGATCTCCAGGACTTATTCATCTTGGTAACGCAGCCTCCGTGTAAGCACCTACCCATTCCCCTTGTCCCCTCGCAACTGCCATTCTGCTCTTGGTTTCTGTGGATTTGACTGTTTTCGATGTCTCATCTAAGTCCTGTAACGGGCTTGCTTCACCTAACATACAGGTTCATCCATATTGTTGTCAAAGACAGGGTTTTCNATCTACCTATTCCCCTTGTCCCCTCGCAACTGCCATTCTGCTCTTGGTTTCTGTGGATTTGACTGTTTTCGATGTCTCATCTAAGTCCTGTAACGGGCTTGCTTCACCTAACATACAGGTTCATCCATATTGTTGTCAAAGACAGGGTTTTCTATTTTTGAAAGTCTGAATAATATTCCATGTGTATGTAGGTCCCACATTTTCTTAATGTGTAAGAAACAGAAGGAAACAGGTGAGGATAAAACTAGAAACCGTTTATGGATTTATTGTTCAGTTGCCCAGCTGTGTCTGGCTCTGAGACCCCAAGACCCCTGGCACGCCAGGCTTCCCTGTCCTTTACAATCTCCTGGAACTTGCTCAAATTCATGTCCTTTGAGTCAGTGATGCCATCCAGCCATCTCCTCCTCTGTCATCCCCTTCTCCTTCTGCCTTTGATCTTTCCTAGCATTAGGATGTTTTCTAATGACTTGGCTCTTCACATCAGGTGGCCAAAGTGTTGGAGCTTCAGCATCAGTCCTTCCAGTGAATATTCAGGGTTGATTTTCTTTAGGGTGGACTAGTTTGAACTCCTCGTAGTCCAAGGGACTCTCAAGAGTTTTCTCCAACACCACAGTTCAAAAGCATCAATTCTTCAGTGCTTACTTGGACTTTGTTTATGGTCCAACTCTCACATCTGTAGACGACTACTGGGAAAACAACTTTGACTAGACGGACCTTTGTTGGCAAATAATGTCTCTGCTTTTTAATAGTCTGTCTAGGTTCGTCATGGCTTTTCTTCCAAGGAGCAAGCATCTTTTAATTGCATGGCTGCAGTCACCATCTGCAGTGATTTTGGAGCCCAAGAAGATAGTCTCTCACTGTTTCCATTGTTTCTCCATCTCTTTGCCATGAAGTGTTGGGACTGAATGCCATGATCTTTGTTTTTTGAATGTTGAGTTTTAAGCCAGCTTTTTCGCTCTTCTCTTTCATCTTCATCAAGAGGCTCTCTAGTTGCTTTTCACTTTGTGCCATAAGGGTGGTGTCATCTGCATATCTGAGGTTATTGATACTTCTCCCGGCAATCTTGATTCCAGCGTGTGCCTTATTCAGCCCAACATTTTGTGTGATATACTCTGCATATAAGTTAAATAAGCAGGGTGACAGTATACAGCCTGGACGTACTCCTTTCCCAGTTTTGAACCAGTTACTTGTTCCATGTCCAGTTCTAACTGTTGCTTCTTGACCTGTATACAGGTTTCNACATCTGAGGTTATTGATACTTCTCCCGGCAATCTTGATTCCAGCGTGTGCCTTATTCAGCCCAGCATTTTGTGTGATATTCTCTGCATATAAGTTAAATAAGCAGGGTGACAATATACAGCCTTGACATACTCCTTTCCCAGTTTTGAACCAGTTACTTGTTCCATGTCCAGTTCTAACTGTTGCTTCTTGACCTGTATACAGGTTTCTCAGGAGGCAGTTAAGGTGGTCTAGTATTCCCATCTCTTGAAGAATTTTCCACAATTTGTTGTGGTCAACATAGTCAAAGGCTTTCGCAAAGTCAACAAAGCAGAAGTAGATGTTTTTCTGGAATTCTCTTGCTTTTTTGATGATCCAGTGTATGTTGGCAATTTGATCTCTGGTTTCTCTGCCTTTTCTCAATCCAGCTTGAACATCTGGAAGTTCTTGATTCATATACTGTTGAAGCCTATGTTGGAGAATTTTGAGCGTTACTTTGCTAGTGTGTAAAATGAGTGCAGTTGTGCAGTAGCTTTAACATTCTTTGGCATTGCATTTCTTTGGAACTGGAATGAAAACTGACCTTTTCCAGTCCTGTGGTCACTGCTGAGTTTTCCAAATTTGCTGGCATATTGCGTGTAGCACTTTCACAGTGTCATCTTTAGGAACTGAAATAGCTCAGCTGGAATTCCATCATCGCCCCTAGCTTTGTTTGAAATAATGCTTCCTAAGCCCCACTTGACTTTACACTCCAAGATGTCTGGCTCTAGGTGAGTGATCACACCGTCGTGGTTATCTGGGTCACCAAGACCTTTTTTGTACAGTTCTTCTGTGTATTCTTTCCACGTCTTCTTAGTATCTTCTGCTTCTGTTAGGTTCATATCGTTTCTGTTCTTTAATTGTGCCTGTCTTTGCATGAATTGTTTCCTTGCTATCTCTAATTTTCTTGAAGAGATCTCGTCTTGTCCATTCTATCGTTTTCCTCTATTTCTTTGCAGTGATCACTTTGGAAGGCTTTCTTCTCTCTCCTCGCTGTTCTTTGAAACTCTGCATTCACATGGGTACATCTTTCCTTTTCTCCTTTGCCTTTCGCCTCTCTTCTTTTCTCAGCTATTTGTAAGGCCTCCTCAGACAGCCATTTTGCCTTTTTGCATTTCTTTTCCTTGGGGATGGTCTTGATTTCTGCCTCCTGTACAATGTCACGAACCTCCATCTGTAGTTCTTCAGGCACTCTGTCTATCCGATATGATCCCTTGAATCTATTTCTCACTTCCACTGTATAATCATAAGGGATTTGATTTAGGTCATACCTGAATGGCCTACTGGTTTTCCCTACTTTCTTCAATTTATACGTTAAGATGGTAGTATTCCGGGTGAATTTTTACTCTTGTATATTAAGCTACTACTAATACACTGTTTCAAGAGCCATATGTATTAGAATGGTGCAGCCATAATTACAGTTTCGGACTGTGAATTTTAAGTCATTATAACTAGGCTCATACACATCTTTATTAATCAAAATAGGAATCAGTACGATCAACACATTTTTGCCAATGAGAAATAGGTTTGTTTATTTTTGTAGCATAAACATGCCTGCTTCAGGATTCAACAAACTCTTGGAAAGCATTTTCTGTCTCCTGCTGGTTGTGGAAGCATTTTCCCTGCAAAAGGTTGTCAGGATGCTTAAAGAAGTGGTGGTTGGTGAGAGGTCAGGTGAACTTGGGCAAACTTGGGAGAGGATGAGGGGCAGGGAAGCCCGGCGTGCTGCTGTTCATGGGTTTGCAGAGTCAGACACGACTGGGTGAGTGAACAACAGCAACAAGTGAATGTGGCGGATGAGGCGTATTTGCAGCCAAATTCGTTTGGCTTTTGAAGCACCGTTAAAATTCACTTGTCTTCACATGTCACAGTCCAATTGAGAAACGGTTCGCCGTTGCGTAGAATAAGACTTCAAAACGACAACACTTCAAAGCAACAGTTTTTGGATCTGTGTTTAGTTCACGAGACACCCAGTTACTGAGCCTTTTCACCTTTCCAAGTTGCTTCAAGTGCCAAGTGACCACAGAGCGGTCGGCCTTGGGTTCTTCGGCAACTTCTCGTGTAGGTGTAAGAGGGTCTGCTGCTTTGATCCGCTCTCGATTGGTTGCCGCTAACTTTCGCCGGCCGGCCGGCCGCTGCGCTCCTCATCTTCAAGGCTCTTCTNCAAGTGACCACAGAGCGGTCGGCCTTGGGTTCTTCGGCAACTTCTCGTGTAGGTGTAAGAGGGTCTGCTGCTTTGATCCGCTCTCGATTGGTTGCCGCTAACTTTCGCCGGCCGGCCGGCCGCTGCGCTCCTCATCTTCAAGGCTCTTCTGTCCTTGGCAGAACCTCCTGAAACGCCACTGCACTGCAAGGTCCTTAGCAGTTCCCGGGCCCCGTGCATTGTTGGTGATACAAGTTGTCTCCGCTGCTTTATGACCCATTTTAACTGGAATAAGAAAGTTGCTCCAATTTGCTTTTTGTCTGACATCATTTCCCTAGNGCTTGACCAGAGCAGGCTCTGTTTGGGGCCCTGCTAAGGGTGCTGGCATCTGTGGGAGGAGCCGCCTTCTGGGGGTGCTGTCATCGCCCCCCTTTTCCAGAGACGGAGAACTAGACCTGAGGGGTTAAGTTATAAGCCTCGGTTCACAGAGGTACTTCCTGGCAGGACCAAGATTGGAACCTGCTTCTGACGAAGTCCTGGCTGCCAGGATTGCACGTGTGAAATTTTTTTTTTTATCACTTCAGTCCCCTTGTCCACAATAATCCAAGTTAACTTCATATACCTCTGGAATAATCAGTGAGTTATATCAAATATTTGTGTGTATCTAGTGAAGTACTCTGGAAGGCCTTGTCCTCCAACCCTGCTTTGGGATTTTGTTCCCTTAAAAGAACAAAATCCCAAAGCAGAAGGGTCCAGACAAAGGTCACTTTCTTTGTGAAGCTGATGATACCTGAGTCTCTTCAGAAAATAGCTTCTTCCCCTGCTCTGCTTCCTACTTTTGTCTGTGTGCTCGTGGTCTGTCCCTAGTAATGAGCTCTTCAAGGACAGGGACCGTATGGGCTGCACCAATGGGCCCGTCCTCTGCGAGGCCGGTGAAGCGGGTTAACGTGAAGTCCTGTCCATACTGGTTTTTGGGTGGCTTGCTTCCTGTCTATCTAGGGTTGTGAAGACAAGCGCACCGTGTGTGCAGCCATGAAAACTGTATCTGGCTTGGGTTTCACTTGCAGATTTTTGCCTGTTTCATGACCCTGTGCAGGGTGAATTTGCATCTGAGGCTTGGTGGTGGGAGTCGTGTGTATGGAGAACGCTGGTAGACAGCTCTGCCTCCGGGGCTCAGCAACCCTCTTTTCATCTTCCTTTTACTAGTAGTAATAATAGTAATAATAATCATAGAATTATGGGTGGTACATTTTGTGTAGTATGAGCAGCCAAATAGCACTTTTTGGGTCTTTGAGATATTTTCACGTTCGTGTACTCAGTGTACATGGTAGGCACTTACAGCTTTTATAAGCGCCTATTGGGCAGCTTGTTCAGACACGCTGTTCTTTGCGTTTAGTACATTTACGAGTGAGAATTGACGGTGTGATTTCTCTCTTTCGTGAAGAAGAGTGGGCCACGTGCCAGATGAACAAGAGGAAAGGTCCAGAAAGAGTTCATGCGTTCTTTTCCGCTGTGGCCTCCTCAGTCTATTAAGGCTGGCAGCTGACTCTTCCATTAACCATGACATTGAAACAGCAGATGCACTGTGGTGCTCTGGCAGAGGGTGACTGGAAGGTTCGCTTCAGTAAGAGGAAGAAGGCTTCTGCTGGGCAATCCCTCCGGGGGAGAATGTGGGGGTGACCTTTCCCAGTGGTTGCAGATCACACGAGAAGTGGTTTCGCCTGTGCCCTGATGCCTTGCACCTTCAGCGGGTCTGCAAAGAAGGTGCGGCGTTCGGGTGTTGCTGTGGGGTTGCTGTTCAGCCGCTCAGTCGTGTCCGACTCTTTGTGACCCCATGAGCTGCAGCACGCCAGGCCTCCCTGTCCTTCACCATCTCCTGGAGTTTGCTCAGACTCATGTGCGTCGAGTCGGTGATGCCATCCAGCCATCGCATCCTCTGTGGCCCCTTCTCCTCCTACCCTATCTCTTCCAACGTCAGGGTCTCTCCCAGTGCTGTGGCGTGGACTTTTCATGTCTCCCTTCATCTTTTTAAAGCTTGTTCTGCTGGGGAGGTGGCGAAGAGCGAGCAGGGGCTGGATCTACATCGATGCAGTGCAAATCGGCATTGCTGCCACGCAGTATTTCTCTTCTTGGCAGCCCAGGGCACAGGACTGTGCCTGCCTCTTCCATCCTTGAGTAACCAGGGTTTCACAGAACGCTGAGAGGCTTTCAGAAGTAATAGGATTATACCTGAAACTCTCAGGGGTAAAGTGGTCATGCAGATTAACCCTCTGGTAACTAGCCTCCCCTGGAACTAGACACAACTGGGAATTTTAGTTTTTTTCATTCTTCTTGGAGGGAAGAGCCAGATTTTTCTAGATAGTCCCAGTGTTCTCCCCAAAGAAATGTAGAACGGGCACTTGAGGCCTCTCACTGTTGTTGGTGTTCATTCACACGTCAGGAAAATGAGCTAAGCGAGATATCCTTCATACCTATTGTTGTGATGAAAAATGTCTCCAGCATGCTCCCCTCCCGTCTCTCTCTCTCTCTCTCTTTTTTTTTTGCCCTGGAGATGCAGCTCTCATTCCCTCTCCACACCCCTTCAGTAAGAAAAACCAAAGGAAATTTACGAGCTCGGAAGAAACAACCCTAACTCATCATCACCATCATTTAGTATATAAAATATGCAGTTGTTTTTGAGATTGCAACTGAAATGGCTGAGTAGTGGCGAGGGGAGAAGCAGGACAGAGGAACTGTCCAGAACCTGAGAACTTCAGGGCTGACTCAGATACTGTTAGAGGTGGAAGAGAGGAGAGTGTGTTTATGAAGTGGGGTGCAGGCGGCCAGGAGAGGGGAGGGGAGGCCCAGGGTTGGGGGTTTGGGCAGACGAGGTTTGTCTTGCTGCTGGCTGCGAGTAAGTCCTGGACACTGTTTGTAATGCCAGCTGCAGGACTTGCTTTTGTTTCATTTAAGTAATGCGTGGGCACATGAGTAGTCTGTGTGATTTTCGCATATTTGACAGCTTGTAGGGTGAGAATGCTAAATTTTTAACTGAGTGCGTGTTATGATCATCTTTGAAAAGTTAAAGAAAAGGTGTGTGCCCAGGTCCCCGTCCGGCTTGAATTACTGAGCTGCTGGGGGAACCACAGCCTTCAGGCCAGTGGGACGGCCTCCTTCAGCTGCAGGAATGGGCTAATTGGCAATAAAGCAACCTTTGCTCCCGCTTCTTTTTTATGGGTGTTGTTTCTGTTTGAGGTTCTCTGGGGCTGGGCGGGGTGTTTTCTAGCCTGAACAGGCCTGCTTCTCCTCGTGGGACCAGAGGAAGCTCCATCCTTAGGAATCGTGGTAGCCGTCACCCCTGCTTTGTGGGCGCCTTGTGGTGGGTCGCTCTGACTGCCGGGCCTGTGCTGGGCAGGGGAGCCTCCGTCTACCCCTTTTGCAGACAAAGAGACCAAGGCCGGGAGGTGACTTTCTTGATCACCACCCGTGAAAGTGGGTCCAAACAGAATAAGACCCTGGCGGTTCTGACTCTGGGTTTGGTGCTGTCTTGTGCTGGGAGCCCAGCGTGAGGTTCCAAGAGCTCGGGAAATTGGGGCTCCCCAGCCCCTCAGCTTCTACTTTCCATTTCCTCCGCCTGGAGGTGGCCCTGGTTGACCACCCACAGCCCTTTCTTGCTTTGGTTAGTCCCAGCACCCCACCTTCCTTGGGGTCTGAGTCCCTCCCCAGGCCTGGGGTGCCTGTCCCCAGGGGAGTTGGCAGTGAGCACTTCCCTAGGAGGCCGGGATGTCACCTATCCCACCTGCCCTGCTTAGAAGCTTGGTTCTGCAGAACTGCCCAGCTGTCCACGCTCTTTGCCCAGGACGCCCCTAGACTGCACCCAGAATTTGGGGTGTCCCACTCCTCCTGGCTTTCCCGTGCCCAGCTTAGGTTCTAGAATTTTTCCTTCTGGTTGCTTCTTTCGACAAATCATTCACCTACTGGGTGCTGGGCACAGTGTCGGGTGCTGGGGAAGCAGTGGTTCGGAAACCTGGGGACAGGGGGCTCAGTCAGAGGAGCCCACGTGCTCTGCGTCCTCCGGCGGGAGGGGCCTCATGCCCCTGAAAACCCATCATCACCAGCCGGAACCGGCTGCAGGGACCGGCGACCCTGCCCTGCTCCATTCCCAGGGACACTGCATGTCCCTGCCCACGTGGGGGTAAAGAGGAATCCTCGTGTGCATGTGTCTGGTGTCTGTATAGCTGAGTATTGCTAGTGGACAGAATCCTAGTCCTGTTCTGACCACAGAGCACCTGTAGTTTAAGGAGAGAGACTGAGAGTGAGGGTCCATTCGCCCCTTGCGTGTCAGGCAGGACTGGAGCTGTGTGAATCTGAGTGAGGGAATCCCTTAGCCGTGGGGAGGGAGTTAAGCTGTTTCTTGGGTTGATTGACTCACGTCGGCCCCTGGTTGTGCCCACAGGTAGCTCACTGGGGTGCCCGTGAGCTCTGGTAGGTGTGGAAGGCAGGGGATGTGAAGCTCTGTTCAGAACCCCTAGGGCATTGCTCCAGGACCTCAGGGGCTGGAAGTGTGTCGGGATGACATATGGACCTATTTTCAGACTGTGCTGAGTACAGTTCTTTTCTGGGTATCAATTCAAAATATGTCTGTCCAGGCCCCACCCCAGATTTCCTCTGTCAGATTCCAGGCCCGGCATCCATAGCTTCCAGGGCTTCCTGATGACGCTAATGCTTGGCCAGGGCTGAGACTCTGTCTTCCTTCCAGTGGCTGGATTTCTGGTGAGTCTGTGACTGAGATGTCCTCACAGACAGAGCATCAGTAAGGAACATCCACAGGATGATGGCAGGGCCATGCTGGCAAATCCATCCTTGGAAAAACTGGATTGTTTGTGTTGTGAAGAGAATTTGATGGTATTGACCTTTACTTGATTTAATAGAATGTCTTCAACCAAAACATTTCATTTTATTTCCTATTTCCAAAATAGAGTTGACTTTGTGGGGAAAAAAAAATCTGAACCATCTGCTTGCTTTTTGAAGGCCTTTTCATCCCTCTTTGGTGTTTTTTAGGTCAGTAATTCATCCAGGAAAATTTAAATAGATGCTCTTGTAGACACTGCATGCTCAGTCATGCAGTCGTGTCTGACTCTTTGGGACCTCATGGACTGTAGCCCACCAGGCTCCTCTGTCCATGGGATTTTCCAGGCAAGAGTACTGGAGCGGGTTGCCATTTCCTGCTCCAGGGATCTTCCTGACACAGGGATGGAACCCCTGTCTCTTGTGTGTCTGGTATTGCAGGCAGATGGTTTACCCACTGAGCCACTGGGGCGTCCCATAGGCACTGAGGCATATCCAGAGAACAAGACATGGGTCTGACTTTAAAGAGATAACAGTGTGGTGAAGAAGATGAATTTGTTTGCAGTTGTTAAGATGTGGTTTTCTTACAGATGCATGTTAACTCCACATTGCAAAGGATCTCGTTTCCTACCTTTTATTCAGCTGCTTTTTGCAAATCTACCATGAAACGCATCTCTTGCAAGTTAACAGTTATTGTGGACTTTAAAAACTCTTCTTACTTTTGGTTAAAAGTAAGACTCTGGGTAGAGTGGAAAACCAATGCTTCGGTCCCAGATCTGTGCTCTCTGTGAGTTTGGACAAACTTCTCAGCCTGATATGTTTCCTCATTTATAAACCGATGATAGTTACTGTTGTCTGCCGCTTAGTCGTGGCTGACTCTCTGCGACCCCATGGACACACCAGGCTTCCCTTTCCTTCACCATTTCCCAGAGTTTGCTCAAACTCATGTGCGTCGAGTCGGTGATGCCATCCAACCATCTCATCCTCTGTCATCCCCTTCTCCTGCCTTCAATCATTCCCAGCATCAGGGTCTTTTCCATCAGGGTCTGTTTGCATCAGGTGGCCGAAGTATTGAAACTTCAGCTTCAGCATCAGTCCTTCTAATGAATATTCAGGACTGATTTCCTTTAGGATTGACTGGTTTGATCTCCTTGCACTCCAAAGGACTCTCAAGAGTCTTCTCCAACACCACAGTTCAAAGGCATCGATTCTTTGGCGCTCAGCTTTCTTTGTAGTCCAACACTCATATCTGTACCTGACGACTGGAAAACCCTTAGCTTTGACTAGATGGACCTGTGTAGGCAAAGAAATGGCTCTGAGTTCTGTGCTGTCTAGGCTTGCATCTCTTTTCGTCCCAGGAGCAAGCGTCTTTTAATGTCACGGCTGCAGTCACTGTCCACAGTGATTTTTAGCCTGAGAAAATAAACTTTGTCAGTTTCCCCATCTCTTTGCCATGAAGTGATAGGACCAGACACCATGATCTTCGTTTTTTGAATGTTGAGTTTTAAGCCAGCTTTTTCACGCTCCTCTCTCTCCTTCATCAAGAGGCTCTTTAATTCCTTTAAATAGTTGTGGGAGCCTGAAGACAGTAGGCAGTGGTTCTGTTGAGCTGCACCAGCCATCGATTACATTGATGACCTGACTAAGGAGAAGGATTCCGGGAAGGGTTTGCTGAGCTAGACCGTGGTTTTCCGTGAGCGACATTACTACTGTTTTGCTCATCAGGTGATTCTTGACTCTGGGAAGCTGGCCCATGCGTTGTGGCATGTTTGGCAGCATCCCTGGCCTCTGTCCACTAGATGCCAGGAGTCCTGTCCAGCTGTGACAACCAGGCGTCACCAGACTTGCCCTGGGCTGGAGGATGCAACACGGCTCTGTTTGAGCGCCACCGGATTAGACCCTCTGCCTTTGTGCTGTGTGATGGACCCTATCGCTCTGTCCCTTACAAGCATTAAGAGTTTTGGCTCTTGGTTAGAGAACAGCGAAGCAGAACTGCAGTGAGGCTGCTCCGTACCTACCCGAGTAGTGGGAATGAAAAGATGGAAAATGCTGGCAAGGGTGGGGAGGGACCTGAAATCCCATACGCTGCTGGCGGCAGGATGCACGCTCGTGCTTGATCACTCAGCTGTGTCTGACTCTTTGCAACCCCTTATCCATAGCCCACCAGGCTCCTCTGTCATGGGATTTCCCAGGCAAGAATAACAGAATGCTTGCCGTTTCCTACTCCAGGGGAATCTTCCTGATGGCAGGATTGAATCAGTGTCTCTGGCGATTTCAGCCTTGATATGTGGATTCTTTACCACTGAGCCACTAGGGAAGCAGGCGTCTAAACTGGTACAAATGCTTTGGAAAGCTGTTTGACAGTATCTACTTGCAGATGACACCACCCTTATGGCAGAAAGTGAAGAGGAACCAAAAAGCCTCTTGATGAAAGTGAAAGTGGAGAGTGAAAAAGTTGGCTTAAAGCTCAACATTCAGAAAACGAAGATCATGGCATCCGGTCCCATCACTTCATGGGAAGTAGATGGGGAAACAGTGGAAACAGTGTCAGACTTTATTTTTGGGGGGCTCCAAAATCACTGCAGATGGTGACTGCAGCCATGAAATTAAAAGACGCTTACTCCTTGGAAGAAAAGGTAGACCCACCTAGATAGTATATTCAAAAGCAGAGACATTACTTTGCCTACTAAGGTCCGTCTAGTCAAGGCTATGGTTTTTCCTGTGGTCATGTATGGATGTGAGAGTTGGACGGTGAAGAATGCTGAGCGCCGAAGAATTGATGCTTTTGAACTGTGGTGTTGGAGAAGACTCTTGAGAGTGCCTTGGACTGCAAGGAGATCCAACCAGTCCCTTCTGAAGGAGATCAGCCCTGGGATTTCTTTGGAGGGAATGATGGTGAAGCTGAAGCTCCAATACTTTGGCCACCTCATGAGAAGAGCTGACTCACTGGAAAAGACTCTGATGCTGGGAGGGATTGGGGCGGGAGAAGAAGGGGATGACAGAGGATGAGATGGCTGGATGGCATCACGGACTCGATGGATGTGAGCTTGAGTGAACTCCGGGAGATGGTGATGGACAGGGAGGCCTGGTGTGCTGCCATTCATGGGGTCGCAAAGAGTCGGACACGACTGAGCGACTGAACTGATAAAGCACTAGGTTAAAACTAGCAAGTTATAATGTTTCCCAAACGATTTCTCCTTTCTTGAGAATGCTAATTAATTTTTTATAAAATTCTTTATGTATTTTCTTTGACTGTGCCACACGGCTTGTGAAATCTTAGTTCTCTGACCAGGAATGAATCGGAAACTGGGCCCCTTGGCAGTTGAGAGCACAGAGACCTAACCACTGGACCAACACGAATTCTAACTCATTACATTCTCTTCCTCACTGCTGGTTTAGTCTGATTTATTTAAAACAGCAGTCCCAGTCTGCGCTTTTAAATGCTGTTTGTTTCTAGTACACTACGTCACTTCAGTTGTGTCCAACTCTTTGTGACCCTATGGACTATAGCCTGCCAGGCTTCTCTTTCCATGGCAGTCTCCAGGCAGGGATACTGGAGTGGGTTGCCGTGCCCTCCTGCAGGGAAGTGAACCCGTGTCTCATGTCTCCTGCATTGGCAAGTGGGTTCTTTACCACTAGTACTGCCTGGGAAAATGTTCATCAAGCAGATTTCCAATTCACTCATTCGATCTCGAGTGAATTGGTTTTTGTTAGGATGTTATTTTAATTTTTGCAAAGTTTAGTGAGAGTGGAACTGTTTGTTAAAAGATACATACTGTGACTTTTTAGATTAAGAGGCTTGTGTTTAAACTCAGAAATCAGGCAGTTTGCTTTCCCAAAATTGTCTTTGCAACTTAGTACTCACCCCTAGAGGGTGCTGTTGTATTGAAAGTTTAAATCCTGGTTTCAAAGAACCAAGTTAAAAAAAAAATGTATTTGTGTTTAAATCCCATTATATTACAGTAATTATCTAGTTATACTTAACAAAAGTTGAGAGTGCTTAGCTTAGAAATAGTACTATTTTATACACAGTAAAGGTCAAGACATACAGCTTGATGGCATTTGCTGTCATGAAAAATTTTGACAAAACATTGCCAGCTTTTCCTCCTCATTTCAGTGTGAGCAACTCCAAGTTAGAGAAATAAGNCCTTCTGAAGGAGATCAGCCCTGGGATTTCTTTGGAGGGAATGATGGTGAAGCTGAAGCTCCAATACTTTGGCCACCTCATGAGAAGAGCTGACTCACTGGAAAAGACTCTGATGCTGGGAGGGATTGGGGCGGGAGAAGAAGGGGATGACAGAGGATGAGATGGCTGGATGGCATCACGGACTCGATGGATGTGAGCTTGAGTGAACTCCGGGAGATGGTGATGGACAGGGAGGCCTGGTGTGCTGCCATTCATGGGGTCGCAAAGAGTCGGACACGACTGAGCGACTGAACTGATAAAGCACTAGGTTAAAACTAGCAAGTTATAATGTTTCCCAAACGATTTCTCCTTTCTTGAGAATGCTAATTAATTTTTTATAAAATTCTTTATGTATTTTCTTTGACTGTGCCACACGGCTTGTGAAATCTTAGTTCTCTGACCAGGAATGAATCGGAAACTGGGCCCCTTGGCAGTTGAGAGCACAGAGACCTAACCACTGGACCAACACGAATTCTAACTCATTACATTCTCTTCCTCACTGCTGGTTTAGTCTGATTTATTTAAAACAGCAGTCCCAGTCTGCGCTTTTAAATGCTGTTTGTTTCTAGTACACTACGTCACTTCAGTTGTGTCCAACTCTTTGTGACCCTATGGACTATAGCCTGCCAGGCTTCTCTTTCCATGGCAGTCTCCAGGCAGGGATACTGGAGTGGGTTGCCGTGCCCTCCTGCAGGGAAGTGAACCCGTGTCTCATGTCTCCTGCATTGGCAAGTGGGTTCTTTACCACTAGTACTGCCTGGGAAAATGTTCATCAAGCAGATTTCCAATTCACTCATTCGATCTCGAGTGAATTGGTTTTTGTTAGGATGTTATTTTAATTTTTGCAAAGTTTAGTGAGAGTGGAACTGTTTGTTAAAAGATACATACTGTGACTTTTTAGATTAAGAGGCTTGTGTTTAAACTCAGAAATCAGGCAGTTTGCTTTCCCAAAATTGTCTTTGCAACTTAGTACTCACCCCTAGAGGGTGCTGTTGTATTGAAAGTTTAAATCCTGGTTTCAAAGAACCAAGTTAAAAAAAAAAATGTATTTGTGTTTAAATCCCATTATATTACAGTAATTATCTAGTTATACTTAACAAAAGTTGAGAGTGCTTAGCTTAGAAATAGTACTATTTTATACACAGTAAAGGTCAAGACATACAGCTTGATGGCATTTGCTGTCATGAAAAATTTTGACAAAACATTGCCAGCTTTTCCTCCTCATTTCAGTGTGAGCAACTCCAAGTTAGAGAAATAAGCAATGTTTTGTGATGCATTTATGAGTTCTTTCTTTGAGAGAAAATCTAACAGAAAATAGTTCAGTTCAGTCGCTTAGTCATCTCCAACTCTTTGCAACCCCATGAATCGCAGCACGCCAGGCCTCCCTGTCCATCACCAACTCCCCAAGTTCACTCAAACTCACGTCCATCGAGTCGGTGATGCCATCCAGCATCTCATCCTCCGTCGTCCCCTTCTCTTTCTGCCCCCAATCCCTCCCAGCATCACAGTCTTTTCCAATGAGTCAACTCTTCTCATGAGGTGGCCAAAGTACTGGAGTTTCAGCTTTAGCATCATTCCTTCCAAAGAAATCCCAGGGCTGATCTCCTTTAGGATGCACTGGTTGGATCTCCTTGCAGTCCAACGGGCTCTCAAGAGTCTTCTCCAACACCACAGTTCAAAAGCATCAATTCTCTGGCGCTCAGCCTTCTTCACAGTCCAACTCTCACATCCATACATGACCACAGGAAAAACCATAGCCTTGACTAGATGGACCTTTGTTGACAAATTAATCTCTCTGCTTTTTAATATGCTGTCTAGGTTGGTCATAACTTTTCTTCCAAAGAGTAAGCGTCTTTTAATTTCATGGCTGCAGTCACCATCTGCAGTGATTTTGGAGCCCCCCAACATAAAGTCTGAGACTGTTTCCACTGTTTCCCCATCTATTTCCCAGGAAGTGATGGGACCGGATGCCGTGATCTTCGTTTTCTGAATATTGAGCTTTAAGGCAACTTTTCCGCTCTCCTCTTAATTATTCAGGTCCAGATCCTTGGTGTGTGAGGTGTTTGAAGATAACATGTATTCGCCTTGGTGTCTATGCTTTCTTTCAACACTCTACTGTTGAGGAGCCGCTGTGCGCAAAGCAGCCTTTATAATGGGGAGAGGAGAGATGCAAACGTTATCTCATCATCTGCTTTATTTTAGAAATAAGTGCAAGTATAAGCCTAAGAAACAGTGGGATAAAGAGATGAAGCCTAGCTAACCGGGCTCTTGTGGGAGGTGGGTTTTTTTTTAACTGAGCCTTTGAGGGGCCACAGAACTTTGTATTCTAAACGATATTTAAAAGGAAAGTCTGGTTCCTCAACTCTCCTTTCTTACCACTCAATGCTGTTTGTTTTTACTTAAACCCTCCTTTATGCTTTTCCTTCTCACCCCCTTGTCGTATGAATTGATGGTAACATAAAAAATGACAGTACTTGGACCAGTGAAGCGTTTCACAGACATTATCATCAACGTCATGTTTTTGCTGTTCTTATTATACCGAAGAATGTATCCACAGATACAGACATGCTGTTAACATGGTGTTTTTGCACATCCAACTTTTTGGTTAACTGATGCTGTAGACCAAGTTATTACGATCAACTTGCTTTGTTCATCTGGTAGAGTCTTTTTGATTCTTATCCACCTGTTGGGTTGAAGTGATTAAAAAAAGCAAATGTGTGAGAAGGAGAAAAATAAACTTTAAAATGAAAGCATTAGTTAAATGTGTTGCTTAGAATTCTGGAAAGAGGAGAGCAGTGGAATCCACTGAGGTGGGGGCGGGAACCAAGGAGTCCTGTCGGGTTATTTACACTTCCTGGGGTGTCTTAGAAGAAATTATTGTCAGACTTGACATTGAAATCTTCCCTGCTCAGCAAGTGTGCTAATGAAAGCATTTTATTTGTTAATAAGTGTGTGGAGAGTGGTTTTGATCCTTTGGCTTTTATGCGGCAGCTCATAGTTTTGCTGCTGCTATTCTATGCTGGTAGTCAAGTTTCTAGCAAATAGAACCACTTAACCTAGTAATTAGCCTGGGCTTCCTTCTGTCATCATATTTCCCATCCTTATTCCACAAAGAGGCTGAGACGCTGCTGTAATGAACATTTATGGAGCCCTTATTTTATGCTGTGGGGAGATTGGTTTTCCTTTTCTCCCAACGCTAATACATGAAATAATTAGTGAATAATAGACAAAAGCATATGCGTGCAGGTCCATGTTCTCTGAAAGCTTAAAGTACAGGGAGTTTCTCCTTGT
Organism: Raphicerus campestris; assembly: GCA_006410735.1. Classification (NCBI taxonomy): domain Eukaryota; kingdom Metazoa; phylum Chordata; class Mammalia; order Artiodactyla; family Bovidae; genus Raphicerus; species Raphicerus campestris. Next base: position 36,640 of record SJYW01000525.1, on the reverse strand, counting down.
AGGCTGCTTTCCTCAGCCCCCCAGATTTACTGAGATATAATTGACATATCCCACTGTATTGTGAAGTGAAGAACTGAAGAGCCTCTTGATGAAAGTGAAAGAGGAGAGTGAAAAAGTTGGCTTAAAGTTCAACATTCAGAAAAAGATCATGGCGTCCGGTCCCATCACTTCATGGCAAATAGATAGGGAAACAGTGTCAGACTTTATTTTGGGGGGCTCCAAAATCACTGCAGATGGTGCCTGCAGCCATAAAATTAATTAAAAGATGCTTACTCCTTAGAAGGAACGTTATGACCAACTTAGATAGCATATTAAAAAGCAGAGACATGACTTGTCAACAAAGGTCTGTCTAGTCAAGGCTATGGTTTTTCTAGTAGTCATGTATGGATGTGAGAGTTGGACCATAAAGAAAGCTGAGCACCAAAGAGTTGATGCTTTTGAACTGTGGTGTTGGAGAAGACTCTTGAGAGTCCCTTGGAAAGCAGGGAGATCCAGCTAGTCCATCCTGAAAGAGATCAGTCCTGAGCGTTCATTGGAAGGACTGATGTTGGAGTATTGACAAACTCCAGTACTTTGGCTACCTAATGGGAAGAACCGACTCATTTGAAAAGACCCCAATGCTGGGAAAGATTGAGGACAGGAGGAGAAGGGGACGACAGAGGATGAGATGGTTGGATGGCATCACTGACTCAATGGACATGAGTTTGGGTAAACTCCGGGAGATGGTGATGGACAGGGAGGCCTGGTGTGCTGCAGTCCATGGGGTCGCAGAGTCAGACACGACTGAGCGACTGAACTGAACTGTGGGCTTCCCTCGTAGCTTGGTGGGTAAAGAATCTGCCTTCAATACAGGAGACCCAGGTTCGAATCCTGGATTGGGAAGATTCCCCTGGAGGAGGCAGTGGCACCCCACTCCAGTACTCTTGCCTGGAGAATCCCATGGACAGAGGAGCCTGGTGGGCTGCAGTCCATGGGGTGGTAAAGAGTCAGACACGACTGAGAAAATGCAGATACACACCCATACACACACATGTGCGCTCATGTCTTCTTTGGAGAAATGTGTATTTAGGTCCTCGGCCCTTTTTTTTTTATATTGAGTTGCATGAACTGTTTATTTTGGAAATTAATCCCTAGTCAGTTGCTTTGTTTGCAAATATTTTGTCCCATTTTGAGGACTGTCTTTTTGTTTACGGGTTCCTTTGTAGACTGTTCGTTAGGACAGATACCTCATCATAAACATCTTTAAATCTTACAAAGTTCTAAGTGTTTGGAATTTTTTAGTCACTAGTCGTTAAATCTAAATCCAAAGGACATATCATGGTGTTAAGAATTAGATATAACTGATCCCTTGCTTTTGCTTCACCAGGGCATATTTTCTCATTTTGCCCCTCCTTTTTTAAAAGTGAGGACCTTCCTTCTCCCTCACTTTGATTATTTGAGAAATATAGTCTTTGTGGGTAATTTAGAAATGCAGAAAAATTTAACAAATGCCCACACCTCCAAGATACCACTGCTAACGTTTTAGTGCACTTCCGAATCTTCTAAATACATCTTTGTGTATTGTTTTTTCTGTATGTGTGTGCATACTTATGAACACGTAAGCAAAATCGGTGTTTAGTGAATCTACTCTTTTTATATTCTGTTTTTATTTGCTTGTTTTCAGTTATATATCTAGTTCTGTTATCACACGTTTTGAGTATATTGTTCTCTTCCTGTTGGCGTGTATTTTAGAAGGAATTATAGTGGTTGCACGCTCTTCTGTCACTGATATACCACAATTTTCATGCATTCCCTCATTTTTGGACTTCTAGGTTTTCAAGCTTTCATTATCGTCAATGAAAGCATGAGAAGCAGCTTTAAGTAACTCGTGTGGACTGCTCTGTAGAAAGGTACTCCTGCTTACATGTCCAGCAGCACCAACACAAATGCCGGGGGCAGCTCACCTCTCCAGCGTTAAATAAGATCAAAATGTCTTTGTTGGTGGCACATGGAAAATCACTTACTTGTTTAAAACTGGTGTTTTTTCCTATTTTTTATTGAGATCGAATAGGCTTTTTAAAACTACACTGCCCTTTCTCTTGTGTTTTTTGCTCATTTAGAAATAATTTTTAAGATTAGATTTTTTCTGGTTTTCTATTTTCAAACATGCTTTCTAAAGCAAGAATAGGTATCCTTCATTCATCATAGTACATGTTACGGGTATGTTTTTTTCTGTTTTCTGTTCTGCCTCTCTATTTGGCTTTGGTGTTTTCAGATGTAAAAAAACAAAATTTATATATTCAGATTCTTCAGTAGTTTCCTCTGTGACGTCTTTCTTTGATTTTTTTCAGGCATAGAAAATGTTTCCCCATCCCAAGTTAGGTCTCATCTGAACATTTTCAGACAGCTTTTTAAAGTTTTTTTTGTAACAGTAGGAATACGATAATGAGTGTTTCTTACTCTGTATACAGTTCCACCCTGGAGATGTTCATTTCTTTATGTTTGTTTATTTTTTTTGGAGTATAGTTGATTTATAGTTTTGTGTGAATTTTGGGCGTATAGCAAAGTGGTTCAGTTATACACATGCGTGTATATGTATATACGTATGTAGGTGCTGAGTCGTGCCCCGCTGTTTGTGTCCCCATGGACAGCAGTCCGCTGACTCAGGGACTGAACCTGCATCTCCTGTGTATCCTGCGTCGCGGGTGGATTCTTTCCAGCTGAGCCTCCAGGAAAGCCCTACATATATACACACACGTATATTCTTTTTCAGGTTCTCTGCCATAATATAGGTTATTACAAAATACTGATTATAGTTTCCTATGCTATACAGTAGCTTTATTTTTTAAGCATCTGATAAGATCATATTTCTTCACCCTTAAAAACCTTCCACCTGATTTTCTGTGGATGAAGTTTGGAACCATCCTTCCAGTTTTCCTAAGAACAGTCCTCTTGGTACTTCTGTTGTTTGTTGCTGTGTGTAGTTGCCAAGTCACACCCGACTCTGTGACCCCATGGACTGTAGCTCGCCAGGCTCCCCTGTCCAGGGGATTTTCCAGGAAGAGTTTTGGAGTGGGTTGTCATTTCCTTCTCCAGGGCATCTTCCCGACCCAGGGATCGAACCCACATCTCCTGCTTCGGCAGCAGGTTTTTTACCATTGAGCCACCTGGAAAGCCCTTTGGTCCTTTAATTATGACAGTATGAGTCAGTGAATGAACCTAATGGATGTGTTGACCATAAGCAAAGCCTGATCAGAATCTAGGTGAGTGTTCCGCACATCCGAGGACTGGTCCCCAGTAGATGCTGACAGACTCCAGTCTGAGAATCGTTGAGTAAGGTGAGCCAGTGTGAGCTGGGAGTAGGGAGTGAGACAGAGGCTCTGCCTTTGAGACGTGGTATTTGAGGGCTGCCATGTGCCAGACTTGTGCACGAGCAGCTGTGCTTACACGCAGAAGTTATGGCCCTGATTTCTAAAGCCTAGGCTTGGTTTGGATGGAAGCATGTCTGTGGGCAAGTGATTGCACAGAGCGGGGAGTGAGGACTTGGAGGGACAGGGCTCCTGCAGGACAGAAGCGCGTGCCAAGTCTGGAGAGAAGAACAGGTGTTTGCTGGCAGATAGGCTGGAAGAGCCTTTCACAGAAAGGCAGCATGTGCGTGGAGACATGAAATGACACGGTTTTTGAGTGTCGCTGTGGGTAGTTCCACGCTTGAAGCGGAAGGTAGAAGACGCGGGGAGCTGGGTGGGACAGGCCAGGCACACGGGACTGACTGCCCTGCAGAACTGGCAGGTGTGACCGCCGCCCTCCAGCACGGGGCTTCTCAGACTGGAAGGTTTGCAGGACGTAAAGTGACTCTGCCGCATTGCCATAGAAGTGTCTGCCTGCTCCCTCACGTGTTCTGTCTTTCTCTGAGCAGGGCCACACTGGCATCCAGGTCAGCGGAACAGAGATGATGAGGACTGGGGATATATATATATTTCCCCCCCCCCCTCCGTGGCTCATTCTTCCAAACACAGCTCACGGTGCACTTGGGGGCCTGTGTGCACATGAGTGGTTGCCTCTTGGAGACTGAGACCACATTGTCAGTGACACTGAATCATTAAAGCAAAGTTGCTAAATATTTTACTCATATATTTACCACTGGATTGTTTGAATCTGGTTCAGTCATCATAGATTAAAACGAAAACTTTCCTTCTCAAAATAAGTATATAAAATGAAGTATCTGAAAGCAGGTGATTTTTTTTTACCCCCCTCTGAGATAAAAGCGGTGTTTCTCAGCTGCATGACAGAACTGCCTGGGACTCTTTAAGAGCAGCCCCAGTGCTGGGCCCCAGCTCCTCAGGTTATTTTGGGCTGCACCCTCAGCATCAGGACTTTTGAAAGCTCTGCCCCGATTCTGAGGTGCCCGTCAGCTTTGTCTTGATTGAGAACTGATGTCAAAGAGTGTAGTACCATAATTTTTTCCAGAATCACCTGCATAGTTGAATCCAAACACTGTCAGTTGAACTCGACTCTGTGCCTAAAGGTATTAAGTATAATAATATAAATCAGATGTGTATATTAGAGGCTACAAGAGTTTTCTTCTGAACTTCTCCATTAAGTATCATCAAGTATTTTAACTGCAATTGATGATTGCAGTTAAAATTTTTCAGATTCTAGACTATGTAATCTAGCATAAATAGACTTATAAATTAAAGCTTGCAAAATGTTGATTCCTCTGTTGCCTACTTCACCTGCTGTTATTCCATTTACTGCTGTTGCAACAGCAATGTCAACTCTATTGGGTGTTGTATTTATCTCCAAGTAAGATTCAATTAGCATGACTTGTCATAAACATGCCTATTACCCAGAGTGCAACTCTTGCTAATCTTTTCACATACAAGCTGTTGAAAGTACTTATTCAATTCTTATTTTAGAGTATTAATGTTAGGTCTTGGTCTACAATATAGCATATCCCTTGATATTTTCTAAATCTCCAAACAGCAAATGGTAATATTAGTACAGAAACACTTCTCATGGTGACTTACTAGCCTATTCATGGTGCCAAAAGCTAGCTGCCATCTCCAGAGAGAAAACTTTTTTCCCCCTTTATTTTGCTAGCATGATCTTCATGTGCTGAAGATTCTGAACACTGAGTGATTTACTGATTCAGTAAACAGTTTTTGGGTATCACTTGTCTGGATGTTGGAATGTGACATTTAAGGTCTAGGTCCTACCAAGACATGGCAGCATGATACTCAGCCTCTGACACATAGATGGAACAGCTTCGTTATATGCAAAATAAAAATAATTTTCATCCCTCCTACCCATTATGCCCCTTAGGCTTTCTGTTTTGGATCTAAAGTCTTAACTTCCTTAAACTCTCTTTTTCTCTCTCTCTCTCCCCTCTTCTTGTGTTTTAGAAGGTTATAATATTAGGGAATAAAACACTCTACAAGTAGTTCTAACTATTTTGGGAGCCATAGACCATTATTTAATCCCTCTGAGCCCCAGTTTCCGGTGCTGTAAAAAGGTGATACCACCCCTGGCCTGTTTATGTGAGCTGTTATGATGGTTATGAGAGAAGTTATATGTAAAGTGTAAATGCAAAGTTGTAAAACAACTTTTAAAAGAGAAGGAAGGAAAAAAGAAAAAGATAAAGAAAAGAAAAAAAAAGCGTGGTCTGCGTACCACAGCAAAGCCGTTTGGGTTCCTGAAGCCCAAAAGTGCAGCGGCAGCAGAGTTAAATTCCACGGAAGTTTTGCTTCCATGATGGATTTCTGACTTTTTTTTTTTAAACTCAGCTCCTTGGAGGGGTGGAAAAAAAAAGCGACTTCCTGGGTTTTCTCTTCCCTCCCCTGGTGTTGCAAAGAGGCAGGGCGGCTTCCTGTCCAGAGCCTTTCGGCCCTGGGCCCCTCCAAGTGCGGGGAC
>SJYW01000525.1:3410-29774 GCA_006410735.1 Raphicerus campestris | reverse complement strand
GCCCGCGCGCCCTGGGCCCCCACCGTCTCTCGGTCTCCCTTGCAAACACTCGCTCCATTTAGAGCCGGAGCCTGTGCAGAGAGCATCCTGCCCCTCGCGGCGCCCCGGGGGTGCCAATGAGCATGCTCCGCGCGCCGGGAGGAGGCCGGCCGTGCGCATTCGAGTCATTCCAGGCATAGCCGGCGTGTCGGCGCGGGGACTCGCAGCGGGCTGTGAGCGGCGCGAGCGCGGCTTTGTCCTGGGAGATGGGCCGCGGGCTGCCCTTCCTCGCCCGGTTCTCCGCTGCAAGACACCCCCTACGTTAATCTTCTGAAAACGATTTTTCTTTTTTTTTTTTAAATGCTGGATTGACGATCCAGGACGCATACCGTCTGCACACGAGCCCTCGAAGGGTTTTTCTTTCTGCAATTTCGATTTGGTGTGCCTGTCTTTTTTTTTTTTTTAAGACTTTTACTGACTTTGTTTTGATCCGAGGCCGGGCCTCCATCTTCTGTGAAGTTTTTTTTTTTTAAAGAGGAGAGCCGGGAGCTCCAGAACTGTAGTTGACTTTGAAAATTGTATTATTATATTTTTTTTCCCCGGGGGGCGCAAGCAAAGAGCTGGTTTTCTGTGCTAGCCCGATCAATGCTATTCATGAAGATGGACCTGTTGAACTACCAGTACTTGGACAACATGAACAACAATATCGGCATTCTGTGCTACGAAGGTAGAGACCGTCCCTTCTAGAAACTGCCGCCCTGTGGGTTTTGGGGGAAGGCCACTCCTCCTCTCCCGGTTCCGATGGCCTTCTGTGCGATTTGTTCTCCTTTCCTGGGACTTTCAGGGTGCTCTGCAAGGCAAGCGGTGCTTTCCTCCGTACAGAGTGCTGTTTGTGTCTCTTAGGCTTCTGGGTTACGTTGGAGAGGGCTGAGGGGCGGGAGGCAGTGAAATATATACATTGTTAAAACCGTGGCTATTTCCTCGCGACTCCTCACACTTTAAACTCTTGAAAGATGTATTTCTTTTTTTTTTTTTTTTGAATGTCTAAAAGGACTACTTCCTATAAGATAAGAGTGGGGTTCCTGGGCTATGTCCATGGCTGAGAAATAAAGTTCAGCTTGTCAATTGCTTCCATTTCCTTTTTCCTGGTTTCTTTCAATGCCATCTCCTCAGATTTGCTTCCCCCCGACCCCACCGCCATTGCTACAGTGGGAACTTGACCTCTGGACCTAAAAAACCANTCCTTTTTTTTTTTTTGCTCTGATACTTAAACATACACCGTCTACTGCCCAGGGTTCCTGCTGTATTCCTACAGCCAATAAGCGCTTTGGATGTGCATATAGAGGGGAACAGAAAGTTACAGTGAATTTTTGTGTTGGGGAGCGATTGTCCCAAACAATGAAGTTTTTTTTTTTTTTTTCCTTCTTCTATTCATTTCGGGGGCCCGGAAGGGCACCCATGTCGCGGAGCACACACTGGCTCTTTGTCTGAATTCCCATTTCCTGTACAGCTCCGGGAGGGTTCTGACATTGAGGGATGTTCCCTCCACACTCCATTCCGTTGTGGAAGCAAGCCATTGCACAACCCACCAACCAGTAAGCTAAATTAAAAAAAAACACCTCTCTGATTTCTTACTGTTTATTACCTCCTCCTAAACCGTGAGGTAGTTCCCCACTGCTGAGCAGTATTTCAAGCTGTCTCTGTTAGTAGTAAGAAGAGAAAAGGCGATTTCTTAATCTCCTGGAACATTACGTGCGATTTGAAAANGTGAGGCCCTCTAAAGTAGTGGCCACGTCCTAAGAGGTTTTCTTCTCCCTGTGAATGAAGCCTGCTCCCCGGGCGGGCAAGGGGTGCCTCACACTGGAATATCCACGGAGGTGCCCTCCGCCCTCCTCAGTCCCCTGTTTCTCCGCTGTTAATAGACCTGGTGACGCTTTGGCCTGAACTGTTTTTTTTTTTTTAACCAGCCAGTATTTTGGTCACAGTCTTTACCACCTGTTAAAACCCTCCGCCATCCATGTGTCATGGAAAACTGCGTGTCAGAAAAATTCTGCCCATTTTTCAGAGAGTGCAGAGCAGGGAGGGACACTTCTGGAGGTACATAGCTTAATTAGGACCCAAACAGAAACTTCGGTCTTGCCTTAATTAATAAGCAATTTGCTTAAAGGGCTGAGACCTGTCACAAGTCAGCTTTGTCACAACGCCAGGTTTCTTGGGATGGTGATCCAGGGACTTTCAGATACACAGCGAAAAGCTTGTCTTGNAATTAATAAGCAATTTGCTTAAAGGGCTGAGACCTGTCACAAGTCAGCTTTGTCACAATGCCAGGTTTCTTGGGATGGTGATCCAGGGACTTTCAGATACACAGCGAAAAGCTTGTCTTGTTCCAGCGCTCAGACAGTGCTCGACGTTGCATGGGCAGGGCTGCCAGCAAGCGGCCAAGGGCTGAGATAGTCGTGGGTCGGCCTTCTGCACCGTCTGAAGCGGTGTATGGAGAAGGGGCACCCATATGGATCACTCCTGGTGTTCGATTTCTGTCTGCTTTGCATGAAAATCATTGCCTGTTAATTCTTCTTGGCTAATGATTTGATTTTAATAGAGCGAATTCCAGAATTTAATGGCCCGATGCAGATGTGTGCTGCCAAGCGCTGGAGCGGTGTTTACACTGCCCCCGCTCCAGCTGGAGCCCGCCCGCCGCTTCCCTGAGAACAGCTGATGAGCGCCCATCTCTGGATGTTCACCTCCTCCCCTCTTTGGAATCAAGCACATCTCCCCTTAGGTGGCAGCCCGATTGAAGTGACAGGGGACTAACCTAAACTTGCATCGCATTGTCCGCAGCTTTCTCCTCTTCCCCCTTCCTCTCCCTTTCTTACAGTGCGTGTCCTCGTAAGCTGTTGTTTTTCCGATGAGCCACTGATAAAAACGATTGGCTGACCCTGCAGAGAACCCTTGTTTTATTTCCCTGATGAAAAGCGCTGACCTCTTTGCCGGTGCTTACAGTCAGCCAGGAGAGGGACTCGGGCAGCTTCTTAAAGGAATATGTAACGGCTGTGCCAGGCTTGACATTCTGGTGAGCGGAGGGTAACAGGGACGGAAAACAGCAGTTCTTCTCCGTCTAAAACCTGTGTGAGGTTTTCGAGCCCCGCCCTGCAGAACTCCCAACTGGGGACTGTTAAAACCAGGTACTGGAGATGATGGTGGAACCCTTTTTCTGTTAGAGGCTTTATATCAATAGAGAGGGAGAGAAAGGAAGAAGGGGAAAGGAAGGGAGTGAAATAGAATCCCAGGATTAGCAGAAGATACCAAGTATAACTCCTGGTGTCCAACATTAATTACAACACATCACTTGTATGTGTGTGTGTGTGTATGTATTAAACATGAGTAAAAGTCACTCAGTCGTGTCCAACTCTCTTTGAGACCCCATGGACTGTAGCTCACCAGGCTCCTCTGTCCATGGGATTCTCCAGGCAGGAATACTGGAGTGGGTAGCCATTCTCTCCTTCAGGGGATCTTCCCCCACCTAGGGATCGAACCCAGGNGGAGTGAAATAGAATCCCAGGATTAGCAGAAGATACCAAGTATAACTCCTGGTGTCCAACATTAATTACAACACATCACTTATATGTGTGTCTGTGTGTGTGTATGTATTAAACATGAGTGAAAGTCACTCAGTCGTGTCCAACTGTCTTTGAGACCCCATGGACTGTAGCTCACCAGGCTCCTCTGTCCATGGGATTTTCCAGGCAGGAATACTGGAGTGGGTAGCCATTCTCTCCTTCAGGGGATCTTCCCCCACCCAGGGATCGAACCCAGGACTGGCGCATTGCAGGCAGATTCTTTACCGCTGAGCCACCAGGGAAGGCTATGTAAAACACCATATAGATGCATAAAATACACACACACACACACACGTGCATGGTGTATGTGGTTTTATATTGTGTCTCACAGAGAATGGGAGAGAGCTTTCCTGTAGAGGTGCAGGAACCCTTAGACACCGTTTAAGGAGAAAGTAGAGGGACCAGTGCGACTCCTTGGCTTTCCCACCCGCAGGCTCTTCGGGATCCAACTCCAGCCCTCCGTTCCTGCTCACAAGTCCCCACCTCTGGCCTCAGGGACGTCTCGGTGATGGGTGTCTTTCCTGGTTCCCCTCCCTTTCTTCCTCCCCTGGGTCTCCCTCTTCGTCGTCTGCTCACACTCAGGTCTCTCCCAACTTGAAAACGAGAAGCCCAAACCCGCCCCTCAGCCTTGCGTTCTCTCCCTCACTGTTAGACCCGCTCCTGGCCATCCACGTGGCGAGGGGGAGAAGGTCAGTGTCCTGTCCCTCCGCTGCTCAGCCCGCCGGCATCTGATTTCTGTTAGTTTGCGTGTGTGTCTGTGGTGCTGACTCCTTCCATAACCTTTACAGTTTTTCATCTCTTGGCTCAAAGACCTACCTCGTCCCCACTCCATCAGGAATGGGGTGCTGCGCGAGGCATCAGCAGGGCTTGTGTGCTCCTGGGCGTGGGTAGGAGGGTGGATGAGAGGAGGCGGGCTGAGAAAGGTTTGCGTGCAGCTTGAGGATGAATTGGGAGGAAACAGGAGAAACAGGAGAGGGCGTGAACCTGCGGTGGTTAGGGCAAGGGGTGGTGGTGACCCGAGGCACTGCAGGGATGGAGGCGCGGGCGGCGGGGAGTGGATCTTGGATTTGGAGAGAAGCCTGAGGGGACGTGGTTCTGGATGGGAGCAGGGGAGCAGGCAGAGAGCGGGGAGGACAGGGAGGCGGCCCCAGCCTGACCCCAGCCCCTGGCACTTCCAGCTGGAGGGACGGTCGCCGCTTGCAGAGAGAGGGACCCCCGGGCTGTGCGTTCCCCGCGTGTAGTCTCAAGTGTGTATAGTTTGAAGGACTTTGAAATGAGTATGTGGGTCTAGATCTCAGAGGAGTGGGCTGCGGCTAAGGATCGAGGCTTGGGATAGAGTAAGAGCCGTCACTGAGGAAGAAAGAGGGTGAAGTTGCAGCAGCCCTGCGAGCCCTTCCCTGAGCCTGGTCTCCGACGGTTTACCGCATTATCACTAGGAAAACGGCCTCACCAGCGCCGCCTCTAACTGTGCTCCCTGTGGACCCGCGTCTGTGATCCCTCACTCTGCCCTCCAGCCTCGTCCTCCACTCATCCACTGCCCGGATCCTGTCTCCTGCCAACCCCCAAGCCGCACCTGTGGTCCAGATATACGCAACACCTTCCTTTGAGCGAGCCGTTGCCTCTTGCTGAGATTCCGCCTGCGCCAGGCCTTTGTCTTTCATCTCTTTGTTCTCAACACCACGCACTGGTGTTTGCTTCGGTGAGAAGTGACTCCACTGTCTTTTCCTTAAAGATCAAGAAACATTGGAGTTGTGTGATTAGCCCTGAGATGATGCTCAGTTAGTGGCTAAGACAAAGGAGTTTATCAATTCCTAGCAAGTTACTCTTAGGGCAAAGAAGGGGTATGAAGGTTTGGTTGAGGGGAAATCTTTAAGACTCAGTTTCTTTAGAGAAACATTTTGAAGTAAGCTATTTGCTTGGAAATGACTTCCTCAGCTCATCTTGTTTTCTAGTTACTTCACTTTGCTCTATGAAGTGAACTGTTCATTTCTGGGGGAAAATACTTAATACCAGTTACCTGCCAGGCGCTGTTTTATGTACTGGGGACATAGTTGTCAACAAAATAGACATCAAGATCCCTGAGATTTTGGAGCTTAACCATGGAGATGAGAGGCAAACAATGAAGATGTAAATAAAGAAGATAATTACAGATTATGAAAAAGTGTGAGGGTTATAGGTTGGTGTCTCTTAGTGGACTCAATGGTTTATGATAGTTTTATCCATTCTTAAAAAAGTGACTGGCTTCATTTTCAGACTGAGTGGATGATGTTTCCCTCATTGTCTTGTGAGGGACTTAAACGTATGTTGAGGAAACTTGGAAATGATCTCCTTTGGGACCCTAGCAGTGTGAGGCCTTCTACCTGATCTGTTAACTGTGGTCCGAGTCAGACTGCCTCACTCTGTCATACCTGTCTATTATACTGGGACCTAGTGTTTACTGTAGCATCATCAACTTAAACCCCAAATGGTTAGATGGTTCATTTAGATCCTAATAGGAACAAATATATATTTAGAATGACAAAAATTCAGTGAATTAAGAAAAAAGCCGAGGTAATCAATGGATTAATCAACGTACCTTGTACGTTTTTCTTGAAACCTCTCTAGTCATACCTTGAAAGATATTGCCCTGTCTGGGATAGGTCCTACAGGACCCAAGGGGAATTTTTATTGTGAGGTCTTATTTTGTGATAGAGTATTTGGGGCGGGCTAGACAAAGGCACCCCACTCCAGTACTGTTGCCTGGAGAAGCCCATGGATGGAGGAGCCTGGTGGGCTGCAGTCCATGGGGTTGCGAAGTCAGACACGACTGAGTGACTTCACTTTCACTTTTCACTTTCATGCATTGGAGAAGGAAATGGCAACCCACTCCAGTGTTCTTGCCTGGAGAATCCCAGGGACGGGGGAGCCTGGTGGGCTGCCGTCTGTGGGGTCGCACAGGGTTGGACACGACTGAAGTGACTTAGCAGCAGCAGCAGCAGACAGAAGGCTGGTCTTGGACTTAATATGGGCCATGGACTGGAGGGTCCCACCTCTTTGGTTTTCTTTCTTCTTCCTTTTGTTGACATTGAGACATAATTAAGTATGGTGAAATTTTGAGGACATGGCTTCATGAATTTTTCCCCTATGTTTATACCTTTTGTAATTACCACCCAGATGAAGACAGAACATTTCCATCATCACAGGAAGTCCCTTCTTGCCTGCTTGCCGGGCAGTACCCACCCCCCAGCCCCCGCTGGAGGTAACCACTGTTTTGGCTGGGTGGTTATAAGTTATTGATAGTTTTTCCTGCTCTTTGGCTTCATGTAAATAGAATAATCTGATTCCAGCCTCTTGTGCTCGGCATGGTTGGAGATTCATCCACGTCCTTGCCCAGGTCAGGGCTCTCTTCTTTGGGATTGCTCTGCTGTAGTCTGTTACATGAGTGTATCACAATTTGCTTCTCTCTTAAGGTTGAAGGGGACCTTTGCCTTGTTTCAAAGTTTTTAACATTATGAGTAAAGATGCTCTAAACATTTTCTTTTCCCTATGGCAAAAAGATACATAACATGAAATCTGTTATTTGAGCCATTTTTAGGGTACAGTTCAGTGATTTTCAGCATATTCACTCTGTGGTTCAGCCTCCAAACGTTTTGATACAAGCCTTTTTGTGGACTCATGTCCTCCTTTCTCTTGGGTAAATACTTCTGGGTTTAATTGTCGAATCACTGGGTAAGCTTAACTTTTTTTAGAAACGGCTTCACTGTTTTCCGGAGTGGTTGTAGCATCTGACGCTCGCGCCGGGGGCGCAGAAGGGCTCCAGGAGCTCTGTGTCTTCCGCGGAACGCGGCGGCGCCGGTCTTAAACTGTAGCCCCGCCAGGGCTCTAGGACGGGAACGCCTCAGTGGCTCTCAGCGTTGACTGCAGTACTCACTCGAGCACCCGCTGTGCCACTGCTCACTGGGCCGCTGTGCCGTAATACACAGTAATACACAGTCTCTGCGTTTGATGAATCGACGGGCTCAGAGGCTGGAGTATGTATATTTGTTGTCTAATTTCAGGTCAGAGGTAGTGGTGTTGGTATTGTTCAAAGGAGGGCTTGTTTTTCCGAGTGGGTAAGTCCGCAGCTGTGGAAGGCAGCGGGCGGCCAAATCCAGAGAAGGGAGCCAGTGGCACCGAGCGCCCTTGGGAACGCTGCTCCCGTCTGCTGCTGTTTCGCTTTAGTTCCTTCGTGTTGGGTAGTGATTCGTCCACCCCCTGGCCTGTTGAAAGAACGCTCAGGGTTTACACTCTCGCAGCTCCAGTTTGATTTATCTCCTGATTTGCCTATCATCCCCTTTAGGCTCTTTGAATCCACTGCCCTCCCCGGCCCCGTGCGACCCCCCTCCTCCCATTTAGAATGCCCTCCCTGCTTCTTTCCAGCAATGTGAATTCTGTTCCCGTTCCAGCCTCCCTTTTATAAAAACTTTACCTGAAACTTTTTATAGGCAGAAATTGTACTGTGACCTGTTAAATTCTCAATCCTTGGCAAGCCGCCTTTCCCTCTTTCAGTGCTGGTATTCTTTCCCTTTGAATATCCATGGTGTTTACAGCCGGTAATACTCATTTAGCAGCTATATCACCTTATGTTTTATCTTTAATGTAAATAAAGCGTGACATTGAAAGCAAACAAACGTTACAGCTTCCATCTAAATAAGTAAGGTGTTGAAGCTTGTCTGCAAAATGGTTACCTTGGAAAATTACCACTCTGAACACTGTGATCTCATTCCTAGAACATTGTTGGTGTTTTAGAAGTTGCCTTCACGGTCTTGAGTCGCAGAGGCCACGAAGGCAGCTTTGGAACATTTTGAACAGTGGCCAGTAATTAAATAGACACAGCAGACGCTCGGAGAGGACTCTTCCCTGTCTGCCATGCTCAGTTGGATGTAAGTGTGCCTATAAAATGACGAGCTGATTTTTCCTTTGCCATTCTAAAGCCAGTTCCACAAGTGGAGTTTGAAGATAATCTTTTCATCAGTGACAACTTTCTTTGGAATAAGTAGGCTCGAGTCATTCCAGAATGACTGCTTTGAAAATGGCAGCACTCATTTGCATGCTTACCAGAAATTTTTACAGTTCGGTTTTATTCAAGTATCTTCNACTTTCTTTGGAATAAGTAGGCTCAAGTCATTCCAGAATGACTGCTTTGAAAATGGCAGCACTCATTTGCATGCTTACCAGAAATTTTTACAGTTCGGTTTTATTCGAGTATCTTCTGCTGGCAGGAGCTGTCGTGACCGTGGCGGGCGCTGGCTGAGCGCGGTGGCTTGCGAGCACACCGCCCTTATTGTGGAGGGCTGAGGTGACTGGGCTGTCAGCGCTGGGCAGACTGACGGCCTCTGGCTTCATCTGGGTCCTGGTGAGCTTCGTGCACTCGTTTGAATGTTGGTGAAGTTCTAGCAACCTGCTCTTCAGCTCACTTGATGAAAGGTTTGAATGCTAACCTAGTTTGCCTGTGAGGGATTTTTTCTGTAGAACAATTCACACATTTCCCCCATAGATGGGGGCGATCAGAGCTCCTAGGGGCCACAGTGGTGTACAGAGCGCAGTTCAGGGAGTGTTTGTGGCATCTTAACGTGCTTATTGCTGTCTTTAAAGGTTATGATGTCTCCAGCTGTGCTCAGTCTTATGGTCATGAGAAAGAAAAAAAAAGAAAAATCAAGTTGCTGCCCTTTCCAGGGTTTATCTTTGAAGTAGCAAGAGAATAAGAGGAAGTTCTGGTGACGCTGGGACACACGTCTCATACGGGAGCTCATGTTGTTTTGATTGTGTGGCCCGTGCGTGTGTGTTTCACACTGTTCATTACTTTGGGTGCAGAGTGTTTCCCTTCTCCGTTTGCTTCATCTCACCTTGGCTACACTGCAGCGTGACAGTTGCTTGACTAACCCTTCTAGAACTTACTCAGCCTAGAGTTCATCGGATGTTGCCTTAAAAAGGTAAAGAGCTGCCGTGTTGACTGTCCTCCATGTTGGCTCTGTTTCTTCTACAGCTCTTTAAAGATGGCTCGGTTCATTCAGTTCCGTTGCTCAGTCGTGTCCGACTCTTTGAGACCCCGTGAATCGCAGCACGCCAGGCCTCCCTGTCCATCACCAACTCCCGGAGTTCACTCAGACTCACGTCCATCGAGTCAGTGATGCCATCCAGCCATCTCATCCTCTGTCGTCCCTTGTTCTCTTGCCCCCAGTCCCTCCCAGCGTCAGAGTCTTTTCCAATGAGTCAACTCTTTGCATGAGGTGGCCAAAGTATTGGAGTTTCAGCCTCAGCATCACTCCTTCCAATGAATACTCAGGACTGATCTCCTTTAGGATGGACTGGTTGGATCTCCTTGCAGTCCAAGGGACTCTCGAGAGTCTTCTCCAACACCACAGTTCAGAAGCATCAATTCTTCGGCGCTCAGCCTTCTTCACAGTCCAACTCTCAGATCCATACATGACTACAGGAAAAACCATAGCCTTGACTAGACGGACCTTAGTCGGCAAAGTAATGTCTCTGCTTTTGAATATACTATCTAGGTGATAGTTTTTTTTTTAATCTGGTATTTTTTTCATGCTTTATTACTGAGATATAATTTACATACCATAAACTTCACCCATTTGAAGTGCGCAGTTCAGTGCCTTTTAGAATATTCACAAACTTTTCATATAAATGGAATTCTATAGCATTGTCTCTTGTGACTGGCTTCTTGCACTTCGCATAATGAGAGGCTCACTCTTGTTGTAGGAGGGGCCAGTACTTCATTCCTTTTTATGGTTGCATACTAGTCCCTTGGATGGATACACCAAAAGATACTGTTTTTTAAGAAGTGGTAATAGCTCCTGGATGAAGGTTGGGCTGAGAAGTTACTTGGACTGTGCTGTCTCCTTCAGCTTTGAAAAAGCAGAGGAAGAAACAAGCCATTTTGTCCGCTGATCTGCACTCGAACTGCAGCAAAATGTCCTGTCCTAGTCCTGTGCGATAGCCCCCTGGAGCAATAGCAGGGTTTATTTTCAGTGTCTGAGTGATGATTTCTGCTCACAGGAAGACCGACAATCTCTGCCTTTGTTTTTCTGTTCAGTTTTGCTCACTCATGTTGCATAGGGCTTCCCTGGTGCTCAGTGGCAGAGAAAGACTGCCTGCCAATACAGAGAATGCAGGTTTGACCCCTGGGCCTGGAAGACCACCCCCCTCCCCCCAACCCCCGGAGAAGTAAATAGCAACCCAGTCCATTATTCTTGCCTGGAGAATTACATGGAGAGAGGAGCCTGGAGGGCTGTAGTCCACGGGGTGGCAAAAAAATCAGACAGGACTGAGCGACTCAACGACAATGTTACATAAATGATTCTGGATGAGGGAGGTAGATTCCTTGCCGTCAAATAATTTGCACTTCAGCGAGCGTGGTGTTTTATTCATACACCATCCGCGTGTGTGTGTATGGCAGTGACACTGGATTTTCAGTTTTGGATCTCTAATTTTACATGGATGTCTGTTGGTAGATGTATCTATATATATTTAGAACATTTCTGTATAAAGTTTTCTACGTGTAGATAGATAGATAGGAGGAAGGTCCATGGCACTTTCAAAGACTTCAGAACCAAATGTCTTTCACCCTCAACCGTAATAGATAAGCAGCCTGGTGTCCTCTGGTTTTCTTGTCGGGGGTCAGATCAGATAGACTGCCTCGGAGGCCTAATTACAGGGTAAGGGAACTGCGCTGCCAGAGGTCAGGGGCCGCCCCTCTGTCCTGAGGTGGCCTTTGAAAAACAGTCTGGGGCAAAAGAAAAAGCCTCTGGCCACTGTGGAATTTTTGGAGAGAGAAACCTTCAGAAGACAGCATCTGATTCTGTATAAATTATCTTACTGTTTCATTTCTTAATGTATGAATATCGCAAGACTGAAATGAGATGCCTTAAAAGGGGGATCCCAGCAAAGGGCTTTTGACCTCCCTCCTCTGACACCGGTTTCCCCCTGGGGCTGTTCTCAGCTGCATCCATAGCTGGCCCGAGGGTGATCCCCAAGGCCCTGTGGCCTCCATTTCGTCCTGGGGAGCCAGCCTGGAGAACTTACTCAGCTAGCTGAGACCAGTGTCTGCAGAGTGTCTCTTAGCTCTCTTCCCTGTCCCTCTCAGTTCTCTCATCTTGGAGAAGTTTATGAATTGGTAGCCATGGACTTCCATCAGCAGAGCTTTCATGGAACATGTCTCGGTCCCGTTGGAAGGATGTCAGTAAATGCATTACAGGGGACATAGGCCGCAGATGGTGTGCCCATGCTCCTTAGGGGAAAACCGAGGCACCGGTGAAGGTCCCCTCCCTAAGCTTCTGTCTGCTGAAAAGGTCAACTGTTCAAAGTACATCGCAGTTTGAAAACAGGGTCTCCTGAAGGTGGTTTTAAATGTTGGACCTGTGATCGTTGACTGGAGGAGCCGGGATGGGCCTGAGTCTTGCTCTCTGGGCATTTCCTCACCACACGCTTGAGCCTGGAGATGCTTGGTCCTTGGGTTTTCTCGTCTACCATTCACATCTCTGTCCAAATACCCCTTAATTAGTTGAAACGTGTGACTGATCAGAATACTGGTTGATCGTAGTATTGATCAGTTTTAAAAGTGAAAGAAGGACAAGTTGGAGACACACGCCAGTGTGCTTGGAGACTGAGGGGAGTGGTGCTTAAATGACAGATTTTTAGGGTCCCTGGACAACCCTTTGATTGGGACTGGGTTAGGGCTTTGTGTTTTAAACAAACATTTCAGGTGATTCTGGGATAGGTGGTCCAGCACACTTGGAAAATCCTTGTACCACAGTGGAGGGTAGGAGTACCGGAATGGGAGGCAGTGAGGGCGGTTCCCAGGGGTCCATGAAAATAAAATGAGAAGCCCCTCTGGTTTACGTAGGAGCTTGGTAGCTCATGACCAGACTAATCAAAGGCCAATTTACTCCCAAGTCTTCAGGAATATGTTTGTCACATGAAATCACTTTCAGCTGATAAATATTCAGGGTCAGCAACTTGGATAGAAAGCCCTGTGAAAGAGAGTATAATTCTTCTTTGCGTAGCACCTATTTTTAATTTTTGACCGAAACAAAATCCCTTACTGCTTCTGCTTCCTAGACTCTTCCTCTTATTCCTTCCAGTGCCTTGACAGTGTCCCAGTTAATGATCCGTGGTCTCAGTGAAGTATAGCCTGATAATACGGGGGCGAATGTGGACGCAAGGATTTGGATGTGGATGAGGTGGCTTCCCTTTCTCCATCTCAGATGACTGTCTCTGGAGTTTGAGTGCCTTTGGGAGTCAGGATAGGTTTAATGTGAGAATCTTTAGTGACCATCCATCCAGTTGATGTCCAAGGAAGGTTGACCCATCAACCATTGAAGTTATTTGCTGAAATATCAAGTGTTTAAGTTAAATGAGTCATCTAAGCCTGCACATCCCAGAGTGAGTGTAAGAAAGAAGAGGGATGTCCCTCAGGCCTCGGCTCTCAAGGCAGCAGATGGGAACATCTCAATTACACAAGCTCACATCTGTCTCTCCGACTTGACTGGGTCTGTGCCACCGTATGCTGTGGAATTACCGATTCCGAAATCCCTGGAAAGCATGGTTGAAGTGAGATTGACAAAGAGCTAGACCCTCAAGNATATTTTTGAGATTAGTTGTTTGTCTGTTGCTTCATTTGCTATTGCTAACACTATTTTCAATAAGTGCTTTTTCATTTGCGGGGGCCGGGCGTTGTTGCAATGGGTCCCTGTTGCTGGACACGGGCTTTCCCTAGTTGCAGCGTGTGGGGGTGAGACTCTGCTGTGGTGCTTGGGCTTCTCGTGCCTTGCTGCCGAGCGCAGGCTCTGGGACACGTGGGCTCAGTAGTTGGGGTGTGTGGGCTTAGCTGCCCTGCTGTGTGTGGGGTCTTCCTGGACCAGGGGTTGAGCCCGTGTCCGCTGGATTGGCAGGCAGATTCTCATCTACTGTACCACCAGGGACGTCCCAGCTACTGCTTTTTGATCTCAGGTTGTTATTTCTCTCTACCTTATTAAAGCGTCCAAGGGTGTATTTAGAATGGATATTTGGGAATTACAGAATTCTTGTCCTTTCTGTGGAATTGTCTTTTTGCCCCTTCTCCTCTTGCCTCTGAAGAATGACAGATGCTTGAAACCATTGGAAGCTGTCTACACTGTCTACCCCGGTGCGCCAACAGGCGGAGTGAGCCCTGCCGCGCCCCCAGCCGCATCTCTGGGACCCTCCTCTATACTCGGCTTTTCAGAGCGCGCCTTGGCCTCCCCTTGGCGAGTGTGCTTGCTGAGACATAGATGTGTCTGCACTTTTCCTGGTCACGAGCCAGGAAGTCCTCTTGCTTTCTGCGCAGCCACCGGCCCCTCCCCTCTCGGGCCGGCTTAATCTGGAAGTGGCTTCAAGGAGTTTTACTGCTCGCGTCTTGACCGGCCCCACTAGGTTAGGTCGGTTGGGATAGACCAAGCGTTGGAAGCGGTTCTGTCCCAGACCTGTTCTGTCTCTGCGTCAGAGCCAGGTCTCAGCCCTGCCCTCCTCTTCTCTGCTTCCTTCTTGTCTTCCCTCCTCTTGCCCTGCTTACCTCAGTTAGCTTGGGCTCCTGGATCAGGGTACCCCGGACACGGGGCTTACACAGAAGACAGCTCCTCTCTCTGTCTTGGAAGCTGGACTTGGAGATCCGAGTGTCACGCGAGGCCTCTTCTCTTGGCTTGTAGATGTCTGTCTGCAGGTTCACAAGGTCTTCCCTCTGTATGTGTCTGCATACTCATCTCCTCTCATAAATAAGGATATCAGTCGTGTTGTCTGGGTGCCCTCCCATATGACCCTGTCTCCACGTAACTCAGATTCTGAGCACTGGGGTGTTAGGACCACGACACATGGGTCTCGGGGGCACGATTCAGCCCCTCAGGCCCCCCTTCCTGCTCTCACCCTCCCCTTCCACTCTTTCCTGCTTCCTGCCTTCAGTTGCCTTCCTCCCACTTCCTTTCCTTGACCTGTGAAGCATCCTGCACAGCTAGAAAGATCATGAAAGCTGAGAAATCTAGATGCCCGGTTTCTCCTTTCAGCCCTTCTGTTAATTTGCTTTGTGACCTGAATTATGTACCTGTTCTTCCTGCCCCCTCCCCGCACTGTGTGGTGTGTGGCACTGCGTGGCGCGCAGGATCTTAGCTCCCCAGCCTTGCATCGAGCCCGTGCTTCCTGCAGCGGACATGCGGGGTCTTCACCTCTGGGCTGCCGGGAAGTCCATGTCCCCCCATTCTTAAAACACTGATTTCCTTGGCTGCGGGATGTGAGCTCTGCTTCCTTCTTCTCTTCCCTTACAGGACTGGAGTTAGGAGAACCCAGAATAAAACGCAGATTTTTAAATGATTTTAAAATAGGTTATGTACCGAAGTGGTTCGCCATTCCCTTAAGATGTAAGAAGGTCCTGACATAGTATCTTGCAGACATGTCTACAAGATTATTTGGCGTGCTTGGAGTTCTAATGAAAACTGTGTGTTTCAACTCGGCAAGTTTTACAATGGTGGTGTTACCGTTAATTATATTATTAGCAGTCACTCCTGCAGGTTGTGGGTTTACTCGTCCCCACCCCTCCAACAGTCTCACTGAGCTCAAACCAAGCTCAGTCAGGGGTCTGGCGGAGACCTCCCCCCAAGCCCACTTCCTGACTGACTGGACAGGAGTCACCTTTAGCTGAGCTGTGGCCTCCAGACGTGTGATCGGGCTGCAGGGTCAGAGCCGCACGTCTCTAGGGGCAGTGGAAAGACACGCTGGGGGACACGCCCGGTGCCGGGGCGGGTGTGGGGTGCGCAAGCTCTGTTCCTGGGCTGTAGGGTCGCATGCAGTCTTCGCACTGTGGGCAGACGCTACGTCACATCTTTTATCTCTGCTGGCTCACTCGGGTTCCATCATGTTGCCCAACAGCCCTCCGTTGCAGAGAGCAGTCAAGAATAGCCACAAGTTGAACCGTTGGAGAGCGGGTGGCTTCACTGTCTCCTCCCCCGCTGCTGGTCTGTGAGACAAAGAAGTATTCTTTGAGAGAAAAGGCAGATGCCCCGCCTGCCAGGCCGTGGGGTGGGAGATGGGTTGTGACATGTGGAGCGTGTTTCTTTCATCAGGGGCCCCTGCCAGCAGGGTGACATCACTTGGTCCCCGTGGGCTGTGGTCAGACAGGAGACGGAGCCCACTGCCGAGCTTGGGGGACCGGGCTGTGGTTTTTTATACTTCTTTGATTTAGGTTCCGACACGATAAAAGAGATGAGGAGGAGAGGAGAACGTAAAATGTGGGACACAGCCAAGATGTAAATTGTGGCAGAAAACTCTCTGTTGGGCAAGAGTGGTTCACAAAAAATCCTCGGAAGTTGCAGTGCGTGCCCGTTGCTCCGTCATGCCCGACTCCCACCCCAAGGGCTGTACGCGGCCAGCCAGGCTCCTCTGTCCATGGAATCGTCCAGGCCGGAATACTGGAGCAGGAGACGTTACCTGAGGAGACTGCCTCGCGCCGGCCGACTGGTCTCCTCAAAGCCACAGTGGTGCCGTGGCCTTGACTAATCTTGCCTGAGTTGCGCCGCGGTCTTCACCGCGGCCGCAGAGCCGGGGAGGAAGCAGCACGGAGGAGCTGCCTCGATTGTGGACCTGCCCCCGCGTTGCCCTGCGGTCTGCTCACCTCTCTGAACCAGCCCAGTTGCCTCCTCCGGGCTGAAGGTCTGAGTCAGGCTCAAGGCTGCGATTTTGTGGAGCAAACCACCTTTATCCCAGGCCTCCGCTGACTACCAACAGCTTTCTTGTAGCGCCGAAATGAGGAAACGGAGCGGGACCGCCGAGACTGGGAAAGGTTCTTGGTTTTAACTAGATCTCCTTCAGTGTGAGGTGGACTGTCGGGATCTCAGTTGCAGCTTTTCCTCCCCTTCTTGTGTCCTGTAACAGTCGAGTGTTTCTCCATTAACCACCTTTGGAAGATACACGTTATGGAGCATGCCGAGATGAGAGCCAAAGGGAGGCCCTCAGGATGAGCTCATGGAACCACGGAATCTTACAGATGGAGGCTCAGGGCCCTCCCAGAGGGGGCAGTTGGTAAAGAACTCAGCTGCCAACACAGGAGGACCTGGGTTTGATCTCTGGGTCGGGAAGACCCCCTGGAGGAGGAAATGGCAACCCACTCCAGTATTCTTGCCTGGAGAATCCCCTGGACAGAGGAGCCTGGTGGGCTGCAGTCCATGGGGTCGCAGAGTCGACTGAACAGCTAAGCACACAGCGTTAAACAGACAGGCACTGTTGTGAAAACCCTCCAGTCAGGCTCTGTACTGGGTCTGGTCTAAGATGGACCATTGTGTCACATCCCCCAAAGACAGAAACAGTCCTCCTATCAAAAGATACCAGCTGATGGTGGACAAGGGTCAGTTTCATTATAGTGTAGGAAGTCTGGAGTCCTAGAAGCCTTTAGCTGTGGCAGGAACATGACTCAGAGCTGTGGATTCCTGGGGCTCATCTCTCTCCATTGATCTTTCTTCCCTTCGTCCCCATTCTGACTTGGAAAGCAGGATTTTCTTCTAATATCTCACCAGAATCGTTATATAGCACATCATGAAGCTAAGTGGTTTTCTTTTTTCTTTCTCTCTATGAGGGTTTTTTTTTTTTTTTAATTTGAAATTAGTATATGCTGACTCTTGTGAAATCTTGGACCAAAATCCTTGCTCATCTTCAAAATTTGGAGAAATAATTAAGGAATACTTTTTATCCATTTACTATCCATTTACTATCCACTGTCATGACTGGAAGCAAAAACTACTTTTTTTTTAATCCATTAGGCATTGTTCTTCAGTAACAGATACCTGGATAAAATTATCTTCTATTTAACAGGCCAGATAACAGCTTGAGTCGAGCTCCTTTAGTTATAATTGTAACCTCTTAAAAAAAAAAAAAGTTAAATTGACAGTTGTAGCTAAGCCAACTCAGAAACTTAAAATACTGGCTTCCTCAGACAGCTCAAATGCCCTTCTCTTGTTTGTTCTTGACAAAGAAAGATCATTTCTCCTTTTTCAAGTCACCAAACCATTGTGAGATTTGGCATACCCATTAGCGCAAAAGAAAAAAAGCCTTTTATACCCCAAGATAAGTTCCTTTTGGTGTGTATTCTTTTCCTCCTCTGCTTGTGGTCAGAGTCTGTATGAAAATTTCATCATCTGTTTTCTTCTGGGCACTTCGCACAGCCTTCGGCGTGTAATAGACACTCAAACACGGTCTGATTAAAAGCCGAGCTGGAGCTTAATAGGATTCTGATGAACCCGAGTGCCTGCACAACCCCAAGCTCTTCCGCGTTGTTTTTGTTTTGTACACTTGATAAATATTTAGAAAGTTATCTGACCGTGACACAGTAGAGAGATAGCTGTAATAACAAGAGGTTTATTTTTATTTCAGGGACAGTTAATGGATGCTTGTTCTTATTTAACAGTTAATTGTGGAGACAAGGATCTCGTAACAGTGGGATCTTCTTTCACCTACTTATAAATACAGCTTTAGGGAAATATAATTCACATTATCATACCATTCGCCCATTCAAAGCACACGAGATGGTGGATTTTAGTGTATTCACAGGGTTCTGTGGCCTTCACCACGTTTAGGAACATTTTCTTATCATTCCCAAGAGGAAACCCTGCCCTCCCTAGCAGTCGTGTCCCACCCCCAACTTCTCCCAGCCCCCCGTCGCCACCGGTCGACTTTCTTTTATATATTTATTTTAAAACTAATCTACTGTCTGTCTCCACACACTTGCCCCTTCTGGACATTCCGTAAAATGGAACCAGACGATACGTGGCCTTTCGGGATGGAGCGTCCCATCCTCTAGATTCTCCCGTGTTGTAGCGTGAATCAGCGCTTCCTTCCTCCTCACATTGCATCCTGCGGATAGACCGCGTTTTCCGTATCTGCTCAGCGCTGGGTGTGTGGGCTTGGGGCTGTGAAGAGTAAAGCTGCTGTGAACGTTCCTGGGTAAGTTGTGGGTGATTATGTGCTTTCATTTCTCTTGCATCTACCTTGGTGGGTGGTTGCTGGCTCTGTGGTTAGCCATTTGAGGAGCTGCCCGCCGTGCTTTTTCCTAGCACCTGCACCGTTTTACATTCACGTCAGGAAGACACGAGGGTTCTAGCCTGTCCACATCCTTACCGCCACTCATCCTCTGTCCTTTTCGCCCAGCCCTCCTGGTGGCTGTGAGCTGGTGTCTCACTGTGGGTGTGTTTTGTGTTTCCCTGACGGCTAGTTGGACTTGCCAAGTGGCGCTAGTGGTAAAGAACCCGCCTGCCAGTGCACGCAGACCTACGAGACGCAGGTTTGATCCTTGGGTCGGGAAGATCCCCTGGAGGAGAGCATGGCAACCCACTCCAATATCCTTGCCTGGAGAATCCCAAGGAATGAGGAGCCTGGCGGGCTACCATCCATAGGGTCGCCCAGAGTCGGACGCGACTGGAGTGACTAAGAACGCGTGCGTGCACGGCTGTTTATGTTGAAGATATTTCCTCTTGCTTGCTCCCTGGTCATCTGTAGACCTTCTTTGGAGAAAGTTCTGTTCTGGTCGTTTCCTGTATTTAACTTGGGTTTCTGTTACTGAATTTTTAAGAGTTCTTCATGTAAATACATACTCAAATTGATCTTTTAAAAATCCTTATTGTACTATTTTTTAATCTTTAACATATCCCCAAACTCTGTACCTGGCCATCCTGGCCTCATACACACATTGGCAGGATATCATGACCCTCTGCTGCATGGAACACATTGTGGTCTGTGCTCCGAGGATAGGAAATGAATACCATGTCCTTTACTTCAAGGGGCACAAAACAAAGTGGGAAGGGCCGTAGTGATACATTTCTGTGTGTCAGGAAAAGAGATGACTTTCAGATCGAGGAATCAAGGAAGGCAGCCTGAAGGAGGTGGCATTTTTAGTTGGCCTTATGTATCGGATTCAATACCAGGGGATTAGGGGGAAAACCCGAGTAAAGATCGTGAGTTCTCTGTGTTGTGTGGTGACTGGTTAACTCTTAGGGCTGAGATTTTCAAAGCCTAGATAGAGGAATACTGGGAACAGACATGGGAAGCCTAGTTGGGACCAGATGTCGATCGTGCGCGCTGGAGCANCTGAGGAGACTGCCTCGCGCCGGCCGACTGGTCTCCTCAAAGCCACAGTGGTGCCGTGGCCTTGACTAATCTTGCCTGAGTTGCGCCGCGGTCTTCACCGCGGCCGCAGAGCCGGGGAGGAAGCAGCACGGAGGAGCTGCCTCGATTGTGGACCTGCCCCCGCGTTGCCCTGCGGTCTGCTCACCTCTCTGAACCAGCCCAGTTGCCTCCTCCGGGCTGAAGGTCTGAGTCAGGCTCAAGGCTGCGATTTTGTGGAGCAAACCACCTTTATCCCAGGCCTCCGCTGACTACCAACAGCTTTCTTGTAGCGCCGAAATGAGGAAACGGAGCGGGACCGCCGAGACTGGGAAAGGTTCTTGGTTTTAACTAGATCTCCTTCAGTGTGAGGTGGACTGTCGGGATCTCAGTTGCAGCTTTTCCTCCCCTTCTTGTGTCCTGTAACAGTCGAGTGTTTCTCCATTAACCACCTTTGGAAGATACACGTTATGGAGCATGCCGAGATGAGAGCCAAAGGGAGGCCCTCAGGATGAGCTCATGGAACCACGGAATCTTACAGATGGAGGCTCAGGGCCCTCCCAGAGGGGGCAGTTGGTAAAGAACTCAGCTGCCAACACAGGAGGACCTGGGTTTGATCTCTGGGTCGGGAAGACCCCCTGGAGGAGGAAATGGCAACCCACTCCAGTATTCTTGCCTGGAGAATCCCCTGGACAGAGGAGCCTGGTGGGCTGCAGTCCATGGGGTCGCAGAGTCGACTGAACAGCTAAGCACACAGCGTTAAACAGACANAAATGGCAACCCACTCCAGTATTCTTGCCTGGAGAATCCCCTGGACAGAGGAGCCTGGTGGGCTGCAGTCCATGGGGTCGCAGAGTCGACTGAACAGCTAAGCACACAGCGTTAAACAGACAGGCACTGTTGTGAAAACCCTCCAGTCAGGCTCTGTACTGGGTCTGGTCTAAGATGGACCATTGTGTCACATCCCCCAAAGACAGAAACAGTCCTCCTATCAAAAGATACCAGCTGATGGTGGACAAGGGTCAGTTTCATTATAGTGTAGGAAGTCTGGAGTCCTAGAAGCCTTTAGCTGTGGCAGGAACATGACTCAGAGCTGTGGATTCCTGGGGCTCATCTCTCTCCATTGATCTTTCTTCCCTTCGTCCCCATTCTGACTTGGAAAGCAGGATTTTCTTCTAATATCTCACCAGAATCATTATATAGCACATCATGAAGCTAAGTGGTTTTCTTTTTTCTTTCTCTCTNTTTAAAACCAGACCCGGAGGGAGTGGAGACTGCCGCAGCCACTGGAGATCAGTATATACGTGCGTGAGGCGCTCGGTCGTGTCCGACTCTTTGCGGCCCTGTGGACTGTAGCCCGCCAGGCTCCTCTGTCCATGGGATTCTCCAGGCAAGAATACTGGAGTGGGTTGCCGTTTTCCTTCTCCAGGGGATCTTCCCAGCCCAGGGATCAAACCGGGGTTTCCTGCATTGCTGGCCAATTCTTTATCAACTGAGCTACAAGGGAAGCCCAAAATCAACTATAGTGCAATTAAAAAAAACAACAACAAAAAAAACAACTAGACCTAGAGGAAATTGCAGAGTTGGGGCTATTTTTGTACCTTGACATTCTAGCAACTAGGGCTTTAAAGGTAAGCAGTCGCATGTATTTATTACGTAAACAGTGATATGTATTTATAGGCAGAGCGTGTTAGCGCTGTGTCCATGTCTACATAAGCCTTGGAGAGGGTCAGACTTTTCATTCCTGAGAGAGGTGATAGATCAGGATTCCCAGCATCCAGAGAATCACGAGAGCCTTTGTATTAGGGCTTGGCCATGACCGTCACTGACAAGCCTGACTGTGTACTAAGCACTGTGCCGAATGCTCTGTGGGCGTGATCACTCCGTGCGTCATCTCAGCTCTGAGATGCTGTGATTGTCCCTCTTTTGCAGGTGGTAAAACTGAGAGGTTGTCACTTGCTCGAGGTCACAAAGCTAGCTGGTTGGTAACAGAGCCAGGAATCAAAACGCAGGCTGGCTGTTGCTGTAGCCAGCACTCTTAGGAACCATCTTAGAGCCATACTGAAACGGCACACGTGTCCAGCAGCTGTGAGTCGGCTGATATAGGACCTTAACATCTTGTGGTTTGGGATGATTGCTGTGTGCGCGTTCTCAACCCAGGGGAAGGATTCTGGGCAGTGGCGGGCGGAGAGAAGGCCCAGGGGCACCAGTGGCGGGGTGCAGGGGCCTCGGCGAGGAAGGGCTCGTCGGTAACTGAGAGAGCGAGGCGGTCCATCCGCCCTGCATGGCGAGGCTTCCCTTCAGGGGTGCTGCTGCTCACCCTCCCCCTGAAGATGCCGAATGGAACAGGGTCTCTGCAGGTGAGAGCCCCACGCGAGCCGGGAAGGGTTTCTTCCTTCTTGCTCAGGAAAAGGGCTTTTGGAATCGTGTTCGTGTTTAAGGTCTGTCTGTGTGCTAAGTTGCTCAGTCATGTCTGACTCTTTGTGACCCCATGGACTGAAGCCCACCAGGCTCCTCTCTCCATGGGATTCTCCAGGCAAGAATACTGGAGTGGGTTGCCTCTTCCTCCTCCAGGGGATCTTCCCCATCCAGGGAGCAAACCCATATCTCCTGTGTCTTCTGCATCGCAGGTAGATTCTTTACTTAGTGAAAGTGAAAGTCACTCAGTCGTGTCTGACTCTTTGCCACTCCCATGGACTACATGGGATTCTCCAGGCCAGAATACTGGAGTGGGCAGCCTTTCCCTTCTCCAGGGGATCTTTCCAACACAGGGATCGAACCCAGGTCTCCCGCATTGCAGGTGGATTCTTTACCAGCTGAGCCACAAGGGAAGCCCAAGAATGCTGGAGTGGGAAGCCTATCCCTTCTCCAGGGGTTCTTCCCAAGTCTGGGGGCGAACCTAGGTCTCCCGCATTACAGGCTGATTGTTTACCAGCTGAGCCACAAGGGAAGCCCAAGAATGCTGGCGTGGGAAGCCTATCCCTTCTCCATCGGAGCTTCCCAGCCCAGGAATTGAATCGTGTCTGCTGCATTGCAGGTGGATCTTGACCGGCTGATACGGGCTTTCTCCCAGGGAAGCCCTTACCTGCTGAGCCATCAGCGATATTGTCAGACCAATAGAAAGTGAAAGTCGCGCAGTCATGTCCGACTCTTTGCGACCCCATGGACTGAATTCTCCAGGCCAGAATGCTGGAGTGGGTAGCCTTTCCCTTCTCTGGGGATCTTTCCAGCCTTAGCCTAAAACGTTCAGGCCAGGGCATTTTATAATTTGCTTTAAATACATGAAGACACTTTTTCTTTCCCCTCTCCAGATTCCATAAATCAAGAATTCTTGAAATAGAATCCCTCAAACTATGTGCATTCTGTCTCCCACATCCTTCTTGGCATCATCTGAACTTGGGAAGTTTTAGCCCCCAGATTCTGTCTTCTGCTGCGCTTTCAACACACAGGCGTGCGTGTCTTCCCACAAGTGTTCTGGGGTTTAAGAGGATATTTTATGGCCTTTAGTTTCAGTTATCCTAAATAACTAACTCTGAAATCCTCCTTAGCATCTAGCAAGTGTGTGTATTCATTTTGAAAGGAGCTTGGGAAGGGAGCCCGGATCCGTACTGAACGGATCAGGGAGGTGGAGCCTAAGAAGTGCTTCTGGTGGGGCTGACTTGGCCCTGCCCTGGGGGTGGGGTGGGGTTTGCTGTCTGCCTGGGGTGGAAGCGAAGGTGGTTTTCCCACTGCTCTGCAGGACCTTAAAGGCACAGCTGTGTGCTGCTTGGGAGTGTTTTGCTAATGAAGTGTGGTACCTTTAAAGAAAGGTCACGGGCCTGACCTGTGGTGTGTGGGTTTCTTGTTTGTCAGGCTGGAGGCATTTTCTCATTTTCACAGTTCAGCCGAAAACAAAGACCTCCTTATCCGAGCTGGGGAGCCGTGCTCTTAAGAGCTGACATCAGCCTTTTCCCAGCAGGCAGCGTTTCTGCCTTAAGAGTCTTTGCCGAGAGCTGGGCCTGCTGCCGCCGCCCTGCCTTTGGTTTCTCCTGGCTGGATGACACGCAGGGTGAAGAAATGCCAAGCGTGCCAGCAGTCAGGGCAGCAGAACCCGGCGTTGTCGTCATGGGTCCCTTCTCGTCTGTTCTGGGGACCTCTGGGCGCCTCCGTTTCACAGAGCTTGTGAACGTTGGGCTGAGAACCTTGAGAAAGGAGGACTGCTTTCTAGAGAGGTGTTAAAGAACCTTTGGGGCCTGCTGGGGAAGCCTCATTAGCATGTGTGAAGACGCTGTTTAAAGACGACTCTGAAATGGGGGGTGGGGGGGGAGTGTTCTGTAGGTGGATGGATTAAGTCAGAGGCGTTTGTTGAAAAGCTGAGGAATCAGAACCACACAGGGTTTGGTTCCCCCTCCTGCCCTGACTCTCCGGGTTTTCCGGGCGCTGTTTGCATGAGGATGCTTCTGAGCTGGGGACACCCACGGCAGCCCTGGGTCCACGCGGTCGGAACATCAGGCTTGCTGCTCTGAGGACACAGAGCCAGCCTGTCCTGAGGTCAGGGCCTGGCACTCCTGCCTGAGGACCAGGAGGGCTGCTCACAGGTGGCCGTGCCTCACAGTCGGCGTGGTTCTTGGCTCCTCCCCTAGATCTCGCCTGTAAACCCGTTGTCTGCTGCGCCCTGCATGTCCGAGCCCCGAGTTCTGTGTGTGGGGTAAGCGGCAGCACGTGGCCCCCAGCGTCTTCGCTGAAGCTCTGGGTCCAGGCAGGCCTGCTGCCTGCCTCTGCCTCCACGCGCGTCGGCCTTCCCACTCTGTCTCTCTCTCGAAATTTCTCCCCGGATTGTCTCCAGAGCATGATTAAAGAGCTCCGTGTTGCAGTCAAGGAGTAGGTTAGGGATGCAGGTTGGAATCGCCCCAACCAGCGGATCCAGATTTTGGACGCGAGTCTCTGGCCACACTGGAGGCCCGTGGGAAGCGAGGCCCCGCGGGGCCAGCGGAGTTCGCTCCGCTCCCCTGCACTCTCCTCTGACTTCTCTACCTCCTACCTGCCTCCCCTCGACAAGACCCAAGAACGCAAGGGATAGCTGCACAGAGGATCTGGATGGGGCAGGCGGCAGACCAGCTCCGAGTGGGCAGGGGCACTTACTAGGGGGCCCGTCGGAGGCTCCGCCCTCTTTGTGCCCCGAGCCTGTCCCTGTGGTTGAGCCTTTCCAAGGAGGGTTTGGGCTTTACTGTCTCCTCAGGACCGATCGGGAACTTGGAGCACCGTTGCCCATCGAGGACCATCTTGCCTCAGTGCTCGAAGGATGGGGAGACTGTTCCCTGGGCAGAGTTTGGGAAGCACCCGACCCAGGCTCCGGGGTCTGCCCGTGTGGTGGGCATGAGGCTGGCTCTGAGTCTGGGGTGCAGGGAATCTCCAGCGCAGCTTGTTGTGGGATCCTCTAGTCCTGTGTCATGAGCCCTGGCAGCAGTGTGCTACGGAGCATGCTTGGCAGGCCACGTGGGCATCTCATCTGGTCTAGAAGTGATGTTACAAGGCTCAAGTGCCATACGGCTTAGGTTGGTGATGACAAGACCCCTTGGTTTGGGGTTGCTGGGTGCCAGCTTACATGCTGGATCTTTCAGGGAGAGTCCCTGAAGCCAGAGAGATGGGGGGAGCCCAGCCCCTTCCCCCTGACGGCGTGCTCCTCCTCGGCCTTCCAGATGCTGGCTTCTCCACCCTGAGCTATTTCCAGGGAACAGAGTGTCTCTCCTTCCGCATCCGCGCCCCAGCCCAGGGCTGTGATCCTGAGCGTCAGCGGTCACGAAACTTCCATCCGTTCCTCCCTGGTGCCCTCATGACCCCAGGCCCGGGGGAACCCTGCGACCCCTCGCCCGGCTTCCTTGCCCGCGCAGACCCCCTCCTGGTTCTCGCTCCTGCACCTAGGCGCTCTCATAGGCTCGTCATCACCGCGTGTTCCGGGCCCCTTCCTGCTTACTGCACCGAGCCCTGGGTGGAACACGCGGGCCAGCTCCCGGTGTGAACGCCCACTAGAGGTGGAGGGTTCCCAGGCCTTTATGCCCGGCCAGGGCTCAAGCTCCCCGCCCACGGAGCTCTGTGTCCCCCAGCTCCCCCCACCTGCAGAGCTGCCCCACCGGCGTCGACCTTAGCAGTTCCTGGCTCCGCCAGCGCTTACCCAGGCCTGCCCCTGTCTCCATGGTGGGGTGTTTCCACTTGCCCTGGAGTCACCGCCATCGCTTCCGTCTGCTTTCCTACGTGTGATCATCGCTGCCCCTGGTGAAATCTTGTCTCCCTGGATGCCATCTGGGAGGCTCCTGGCTGTGGCTGTGGCTTAGACCCCCGTCCCCACGGCAGCACCCTCCTTAGTGGTTCTGGCACCTCGATGGGCTCAGGAAGGTTTCTGGTGCTTTCCTCTCTGCTTGGAACTCTGCTGGGGCCCCTAGGCAGCAGCGGGGAACTCTGAGCAGACCCCCACCTGCAGGAGCTTCTGACCCACTGCCGAGGCACGCCCGCCCCTGTCCTTGGTCCATGTTCCTGCCTCCTCCCCTCAGCAAAGGGGGTTTCCTGCTGCGTCTCCGCGGACGCTTCTGTGTACAGAATGACGCTTTGTCGCCCCTGACCCAGGTCTGGGTGCCCCAGGCCTTCCAGGCGCTAAGGAAGCGTTCAC
>SJYW01000524.1:236108-251872 GCA_006410735.1 Raphicerus campestris | reverse complement strand
AGCTGGTGATGGACAGGGAAGCCTGCCGTGCTGCAGTCCATGGGGTCGCAAAGAGTCGGACATAACTGAGTGACTGAACTGAACCAACACAAATACTGGAAGAATCTGGATCTCTCATGTTATTTTAGTTTTTATCCTGATCTTGAAATTATTTATTTCTTTTAGTTTTCTAAATTATATTTAAATATCTGCTATCTAATGCACATAAGCTATCTGGAATCAGTCAGAAGGCTTCCTTGAGAATTTTGAGATTTGGCTTTCACCACAGAGTTCTGATTTAACACATTGCCTTTCATTTCACAGAAAAACCCTTGTTAAATTTTGCTCTTGTAAGTTGAATATAGCAACCTAAGTTTTTTTCCCTTTCTTTGGGGAGAAGGTGCTTTGTTATAGAGTTGAAGGATTTCATTTTAATGTTGCAATCACTTCTTTAAAGCACTTTACATTTGAAGATATTTCCCCTATTCCTCTAATTTCTGGCAGTGATTTGCAAAACAATGATTTTTCGTTTTGGATGGAACACAATTTTCAAAGATAATTAAAAGTAGTCTCCAGATAGGGAGACAACTGGAAGATTAACAAATTATGTAACTNTATTTATTTCTTTTAGTTTTCTAAATTATATTTAAATATCTGCTATCTAATGCACATAAGCTATCTGGAATCAGTCAGAAGGCTTCCTTGAGAATTTTGAGATTTGGCTTTCACCACAGAGTTCTGATTTAACACATTGCCTTTCATTTCACAGAAAAACCCTTGTTAAATTTTGCTCTTGTAAGTTGAATATAGCAACCTAAGTTTTTTTCCCTTTCTTTGGGGAGAAGGTGCTTTGTTATAGAGTTGAAGGATTTCATTTTAAAGTTGCAATCACTTCTTTAAAGCACTTTACATTTGAAGATATTTCCCCTATTCCTCTAATTTCTGGCAGTGATTTGCAAAACAATAATTTTTTGTTTTGGATGGAACACAATTTTCAAAGATAATTAAAAGTAGTCTCCAGATAGGGAGAAAACTGGAAGATTAACAAATTATGTAACTTCCTTAAGTTTTGCAATGTTTATAACAAACCCACATGTGTTTTATATGCAGATTTAACAACCTTTTGTATTTCCTTGGCCTGGGAATAGGGATGTTAGTGGTTAATGACTTTCATTATAACATTGGAAGAGAAAAGTCATTTTCATTAAACAGGCTAGGATCAATCTCTTCTATTAGAGTCTTTCTAGTCTTGTTTCTTAGTGTTCCACATTGCTCTCATAATTAGTTTCAAACTTAATACTGTAAAATTTGGTGGGGAAAAGAAAGAAAGACTTACGTGAACATTCACATTTGCGACTGGATGAGTTTTAAGTTATTTAGCCCAGACCTTTGATGACATATTAAGACAGATGCCCAAATGAAGCAGTTAGAAGGTTTTCAGTTATGTGATAGCTAAAGAATTGCTCTAGTTTCACCCCCAGAGATAGAGCCATATCTGGGGGCTTGAAGTTTGTCCCTAAGAACGCATATCTACAGGTATGCATGAACTGCATTTATTCTGTTACATAAAAATTCTGTTATATAAAACAAGATACATAAAGAATTTTTACCAATTGGTAAGACATATGCTTCTTAAAAAATAATGGCTTGATGGACATCAATATTTAAAATATAAAAGATATATAGTTAATAAATATAGTGAACACATTTAGTTTTAATAGTAATTAACAAATGAAAATGAAAGCAAAGATGTCACTTTGCCTATTAGATTTGCAGAGGTCAAACAGGTTGATAATACTGCCCATTAGTGAAAGCAAGGGGAAACAATTATTTATTACATGAGCAGGCTATGAAGAATAGCTTCCTAGAAGGCAAGGTACACATAAGTAAATCTTACAAAAAGCTTACAATAGTCTGAAATCAGCAATCCCACATCTTGAGTAATCGCAAAGAAATTATACAAGTCCAAGAATATTAATGATGGCTTCAGAAACAACTAAAAGTTCTCTTAAGATATTAGTTAAATATATCATGGAGCACTTTCACCATTAAGCAGGCAGCCACTAAAACGAGGGATATATCTTCTACCAGGAACTGATTCTCTCCGTAAGTCTCTCAAATTTCTGCAAGCTTTGAGAGCAGAGGTTCTGACTGTCTTTGTTCCAGGTTAATTTTTCAAGCACATTTGTATGGAGAATGGTCTTGGAAAAGAGATGTCTTCCTGCAGAGCAAAGACCAGGCGTGCCTTGCTGAAAAGATTCAGATCCTTAACGCTCAGGGTTATTTTTCTCGAAGTACAACCCAGGGTGTGTGCAGGGATCATCCGGCTCTCTTTGCAAAGCTTTATGGGAATTGGGCATTGGGAAACGAGTCTAAGGAAATACTGAAACTCTGGCTATTGCCATTTTTGTCAGTAACAGTCCTTTATCCCTGACCCAGGAGTCTTGTGTCTTCTGTCTGTATTTATAAAACTGTACCGTGTTAGATTGTAGTGTAAAATGTCAGAGCTGCCACAGTTCTTGACCTATCTTTTTTTTTTTTAAATTAAATTATCCCTGATTCATTTTTACTAGAGCTTTAAAAAAAATTTGAAGTAATAAGTATACAGTGAGGGATAAAAAGATGAAACAGTATGAATTCTTACTAAAACTTCTTTCTGGAAATACATACTATTCTGGAACTTGTTTTATCAAGAGTCTATGAAGAAAAAAATTCTTTAAAGGTGAAAATCACTCACAGTAACTCTGGCTGTTTCTAAGCTAAAGTTATCAAAATATCAAACTTTTATTGAGTACTGAATAATAAATTAGGACAGCTAGTCTTTTTAATGCCTATTTATGACAATGGCACCCCACTCCAGTACTCTTGCCTGAAAAATCCCATGGACAGAGGAGCCTGGTGGGCTGCAGTCCGTGGGGTCGCTAAGAGTCAGACATGACTGAGTGAATTCACTTTCACTTTTCACTTTTATGCATTGGAGAAGGAAATGGCAACCCACTCCAGTGTTCTTGCCTGGAGGATCCCAGGGACAGCAGAGCCTGGTGGGCTGCCGTCTATGGGGTCACACAGAGTTGGACACGACTGAAGCGATTTAGCAGCAGCAGCAGCATGATACCATACCTTCATTGTAAGCTTTCCAGGTGGCACAGTGGTAAAGAATCTGCTTGCCAATGCAGGAGATGTGGGTTTGATCCCTGGGAAAGGATGATCCCCTGAAGAAAGGAAATTGTACCCACTCCAGTATTCAAACAAATCTCATGGACAGAGGAGCCTGGTGGGCTACAGTCCTTGGGGTCACAGTTGGACACGACTTAGTGACTGAACAAGAGCATGAGCCCCTTCACTGTGTGGGTTTAACCAAACTCCCACTGATAATTTGAGTTTTGAACTAATACAAACAATCGTATGGTAAATCTAAAACAAACTAAAAAGAAAAACATTCACAGACTTCAGCTGAAGCATTTTCAATCACCGCGGTCAGTTGGGAGCCATAGCATCATTTCATAGTACTAGGTCAAAGTACTAGGTTTTTGAAGACGAAAACAAAACACAAAGCTATTAAGTAGTAGGTTGAATAGTATGCAGAGTGTATCCTGTTTTGAATATATGAACAAGGAAAAGTCTGAAGAGAAGTAATTAAAATTTTATCAGTGGTTAATTATGGGTTGTGCAATTAACACTGGCTTTTATTTTCTGTTCTTAACTGTTCATATTTTCTGATTATATTCTTTCTGGAACTGAGCATGCATCACTTTTAGAACCAGAAGGCTAATAAAACAACTGAAATGAGGAGATGAGACAAAAAGGGCTAGGGTGAAAAATTGGGGTATAGACACAAGACATCAAAAGATACGAATGAAAAGTTTCATGTCAAAGGCATTCAAATAAGGTGACAGTTTTTAATTAGAATGGTTTGCACCGTTAGCATTTCTTGAGTTCAGAGGGAAGAAATACTTTTCAATGAAAATAAAGGTCTTTGTAAAAACCAGGCTTTCATTTATTCTTTCTCTATGCTTAAGATTTTCTGTCCTCCTTTTATTATTAACCAGTTCTATTTCCCAAGTAACTATTCTATGCCTAGTCCCGCTTCAGGTACTCTATCAGATTCAATATCAGGAACAGGGATAATATGCTTTACAGTTAAATATGAGGAATTTCAGTCATGGGTGGTTGATTGAGGGCTTTATTTCTCTTCTGCTTTATTGTGCTCTGGGTCATTTTATTGCTCATTAGCCTGTCTTCTGGAGTGTGGCTAAGTGAAAAGATAGACACGAGATTAAGTGTCGTCAGTTCAGTCACATTCTGGTCAAATGAGGCTCTTGCAGAGAAATTACAGGGAGTCCCCTGACACGTTAGCTGCTTGTTTTTGGCCAGAATGTGTATGTGTTGATCAGGTGGTTTATGGATTAACAGAGGTAGGGGTTTAAATGGCTTTTCCCCCTTAGTCAGCAGTTCACACGGAAACACCAAAGCGTGTGATGACAGAAATGAGGTGGTTTTCTGGTTAGAAGTCATCAGATTTAGAACCTTATTCTTAGCCTCTGTAGTAGAGAGCTAGTTCCTGCTAACATTCCTTTATAAATCCTTCTTCCTAACAGTCCTAATTTTCAGGGATGCCACCTTATATCTGCTGTTCATTTGGTACAGAGTCCTGTGTATGAATAGTGTTAATGAGTCTGACTTCTTTCACAGCATTTCTGACCTAGTACCTGGAAAGAATATAGGTTTTCAGCTCAGACAAATTCCTGGTAGGTCTAGAAGCATTTTAATTTATTTAAGGGGAGACGTTGATTTCATGTGGGGGGCAGTAGTTCATTTGCAAGTCTGTGGTGAGACTTTAAATGCTGCCATTAAGCTTGACAGAGTAGTTGATGGCATTTGGTCACATTTTGTTCTCCCAGAAGCCTCTGGCTGACTTAAAAATAAATCATTACAGACAGACCATTAGACTTTATGAACTGTGAATGTGCTTAATAGCCCAGTATAATAAAATGCTCTAAGTTTCTCCATGGGCCATTGCTTTTACCTGAGGTTCTCTGTGCATTTCAAATACACTGACCATCTGAAAGATGATTATATGACTGCATGGTCAAGGCCTTTTAAAAACATTTGACTGTGTTTGACATAATGATAAGGTGAGATTAAAACTTTGGTAGTATTACTGAGTGTTAAATCTAATGAATTTTTTGTTCTGGTCTGTGTCTAATTAAAGCAACTTCTGACTGCATAAATGCTATTTATAGTCCTTGAAAATGATAAAAAGTTTTTTTCTTTTAATTTACAGCATTAAAAAAAAACAACTCTAGTGCAACTCTAGTTTTCCCTAAAAGAGAACAGTGACTAACCTGAATTGTTTCACCAATATACACATAGCTACATAAGTTCTTATTTTATAAAGCCTCTGCAAAAAAAATGGAAGAGAATTCATCATGATGGTTAGTAACTGAATTTACACTATGGTTCCAGTTCCTGAGCTGCTTGACAGTAATTTACAGACTTCATCTCTAAAATAAGAATGATGCCAGGATCATTGATTATCTCGCATAAGGCAAAGCCACAAAGGCAAACTTATAATTACTGAACAAATATGAAAATGCACTGCTATTGTTTTTGCTGATATTTGCATAGCACCTGCTAATTGCTTATAATACTCTAAGGTCTATGGGTTGGGCATAGGCTTTCTGGCTATCAAATAATTTCACAAAAAACTTAGTATGATTTCTCTGTTCACTGGAAGTGGCATAGATGAAGAATCACTGGGACTTAAGAATTTGATAATGTCAAAGAAGCAGCCTCATTTTCTTTCTTATTTCTTTCCATTTCTGTTTTCTTTGTCTTTTGCTTAAAAAAAAATACCCCTTCCCACAAACCCTCTTTATCAAGACAGCATGTGGATGAGTGATCATATTATGACCTTTTGTTGTAGCCACGTGTTCCGGGAAACAAACTCACTCAGAAGGACAATGCAGATAGTGGAATGCAGTTTATTACACTGGCGGGCCCAAGGTAGAGTCTCCTCTTAGCCAAGGACCCCGACCAGCATTTGTGAAAATCTTTTATACCCCATGTGTACGTGTCTGAACCCACCACTCCAAATTCCTTGAGACTTACATAAACCAAGGAAAATACAATCCCAGTAACCCCATCATTCACGTGCTATGTGCTCATGTGCTCAAACAGTCAAACAATTAGCCAGTAATCAATAAACCCGAGGTTACACTCCGATAGACACAGAAAAATTTATGGCCTGCCTGGAGGAAGGGGTGATTAGTGTATGTTTTCTCTTAGGCGATGAGTAACCTAGATATGATCTTCAAGGTTCCCTGGTCTAGAGGGGGTCTTATCCTTCTGTTGTGGTTTTCATAGGCACTAAACACAGAGCTCAGAGCCCATTGGAAAAGTGGCCGAGCATGATCAGCACGAACAGGCCTAAGGTGGAGTCCAGGCCCTATGAACTCCTTCTTCACTTTAAAAATGCAACTGACCGACTTCAAAAAGATGGCGGAGGAATAGGACGGGGAGAACACTCTCTCCCTCACTACTTCATCAAAAGAACATTTCAAGCTGAATNCTATAAAGAAAGCTGAGCACCGAAGAATTGATGCTTTTGAACTGTGGTGTTGGAGAAGACTCTTGAGAGTCTTTTGGACTGCAAGGAGGTCCAGCCTGTCCATCCTAAAGGAAATCAGTCCTGAATATTCATTGGAAGGACTGATGTTGAAGCTGAAACTTCAATACTTTGGCCACCTGGTGCAAAGAGCTGACTTATTTGAAAAGACCCCCATGCTGGGAAAGATTGAGGGTGGGAGGAGAAGGGGACCACAGAGGATGAGATGGTTGGATAGCATCACTGACTCTATGGATGTGAGTTTGAGTAAGCTCTAGGAGTTGGTGATGGACAGGGAGGCCTGGTGTCCTGCAGTCCATGGGGTTGCAAAGAGTTGGACACAACTGGGTGACTGTACTGATCTTATCGTGTTACATGATTACCTATTGTTTTTTGTGGTTGCAGTACTTAAACTCTAATTTACCAAGTTTGATTATACTACAATGTTGTTGATTATGTTGACTATGAGGTACATTAGATCTCTAGGACTGACCTACTACTCATTGTAAATTTGTACCCTTGAACAATGTGTTCTGTCCTCTCATCGCCATCCCTTGATAACCACCACTTTCTGTTTTTATGAATTTGGCTTTTTTAGAGCCCATGTATAAATGATCTCACACAGTATTTGTTTTTCTCTGTCTGACTTATTTCACTTAGAGCATTGTCCGTATGGTCCATCCAAGTTGTTGCAAAGGGCAGAATATTCTAATTTTTCGTGCCAGTGTTATATTCCATTGTGTGTTATTATATAATCCATTCATCTGTTGACAGGCATTTAGATTGTTTCCATATCTTGACTGTTATGAATAATTCTGCAATAAACATTGGAATCCATAGAGCTCTTAGATACTATTTTCATTTCTTCAGATATTATCCAGAGACAGAATTACTGGATGCAAATCTCTGAAATTTTTAAGATGAGCCCCAAATCTCAATTTTATGTGAAATATCTCACTTCTAAGTGTTGAAATTAAAAAAAAAATTTTTTTTTCTTTTAAACTCTGAGACAAGCAAAAGGGCTTCCCTGGTGGCTCAGATGGTACAGAATTTGCCTGCAGTGCAGGAGACCTCAGTTTGATCCCTGGGTTGGGAAAATACCCTGGAGAAAGAAATGGCTACCTACCCCATGGGAGAATTTCATGGAAGAGAGCCTGGTGGTCTACAGTCCATAGGGTCACAAGGAGTTGGACATGGCGGAGCAACTAACAGTTCCACTTTTTCACAAGGCAAACAAAGCATACTCCTCTAGTGAATTTAGCTCATGATTGTGTCATGATCTTGTTTTTTTTTCTTTTGTTGTACATGTGGAGAGGAGGAAGGGAGGGATGGAAGGTTAGCATCAGTGACTCAGACTGTAGATGCTCACTCTTCCTGAAGCCAANAATTCCATGGAAGAGGAGCCTGGTGGTCTACAGTCCATAGGGTCACAAGGAGTTGGACATGGCGGAGCAAGTAACAGTTCCACTTTTTCACAAGGCAAACAAAGCATACTCCTCTAGTGAATTTAGCTCATGATTGTGTCATGGCCTTGTTTTTTTTTCTTTTGTTGTGCATGTGGAGAGGAGGAAGGGAGGGATGGAAGGTTAGCATCAGTGACTCAGACTGTAGATGCTCACTCTTCCTGAAGCCAAAAAGTCTGAGCAGAGCTGAGGAGATCCATTAGGAGTTTTCCAGGCTGCTTTAGTGTGAGCTCTTTGGGGACTGCCTTCATTTTGCAGAACTGCCTGAAATGAGGGAGACTTTCTGACAGTTAGGGATTGACCACCAAGGACTCACTCACCCTACGCTCCAGTTTTTGGCTCTGTGCATTGTTTAATATTTGTTCTGCTTTTCCTATACTTGCTTTATTCTTTGCCTCTCTTTGGGTAAAGTTTACTTTGAGTTGATGATGAAACTGAAATCAAAACCATTTGCAAACTTCTCAAACAAAAAGCCTTTAGAAGAGGGAGAAGTTAACGTTTTAAAGTAAATTTCTTGCTGTTGTGTGAACTATGGATTTTATTGTTCGTGTTTCGTGTTCCTGAAAACACAGAAAATTGAAAACTAATTTGATTGAGTTTTCCTAGAGGCAATCAGAGTTTTTTGAATTTTAACCGATCTGTCACGAAGTGACCGTGTCACTATCATATGCCTCCTTGCACAAGGAACCATAATTCTGAGAATTTTTCTTTATTGTGCAACTCAGATCTTCTGTGTATGTCTAACATTAATATAACTCCACTGAGTTTAATGTGTGCTGTGACCAAGAAGATCTTTTATTTCAGCGTAATGGTTCCAACATTTTTGATCCTTGGAGGTGTGGTGGAAAGGCAGAAAAATAATGCATAAAGAAGGTTCAGAAGGTCTACAATTAAAAGCTATTATTTACTGAGCACTCACTATTTGCCAGGAACTGTCCTAAGTACTTGAAAGTACTTTTCCCCATCTCATTTAAGCCTTTAAATCATATGTAAAGTCTATCTCCCTTTTTTTTTGGCATCAAAATGTTGNAAACTATTATTTATTGAGCACTCACTATTTGCCAGGAACTGTCCTAAGTACTTGAAAGTACTTTTCCCCATCTCATTTAAGCCTTTAAATCATATGTAAAGTCTATCTCCCTTTTTTTTTGGCATCAAAATGTTGATTTATTGATTTTTTAAAAAAAATTGACAGTATTATAATGTCAGTTTCATGTATGCAATCAAGTGAACCGACATTCAAATACATTATGAGATGGTCACCATGACAAGTCTGGTCAGTGTCACCACACCAAATTATTTACATTGTTGTTGACTGTATTCCTTTTGTCATGTATTACAAACCTGTGACTTAATCAGAAGCTTATATCTAGTAATCCTCTTCATCTGCTTTGCCTCATATCCCACCCGACTCCCGTCTGGAAAGCACTAATTTCCTCTCTGTCTGTTTCCGTTTTGTTATATTTGTTTTGTGTTTTAGATTTCACATACAAGAGAGATCATATGGCATTTCTTTCTCTTACTTATTTTACTTAGCATGATACCCTCTACATACATTCATCCATGTTTTCACAAATTGCATAATTTAATTCTTTTCTCTGGCTGAGTGTTGTCATTGTTGTTCGGTCACTTGGTCATGTCCAACTCTTTGTGACCCCTTGGACTGCAGCACACCAAGCTTCCCTGTCCTTCACCATCTCCCATAGCTTGCTCAAACTCATGTCCATTGAGTTGGTGATGCCATCCAAACATTTTGGTCTTTGTCATCCCCTTCTCCTCCTACCTTCACTCTTTTCAAGCATCAGGGTCTTTTCTAATGAATTAACTCTTTGCATCAGGTGGCCAAAGTATTGGAGCTTCAGCTTCAACATCAGTCATTCCATTGAATATTCAGGATTGATTTCCTTTAGGATTGACTGGTTTGATCTCTTTGTAGTCCAGGGGACTCTCAAGAGTCTTCAAGTTCAACACCACAGTTCAAAAGCATCAGTTCTTTGATGCTCAGCCTTCTTTATGGTCTGACTCTCACATCCATACATGACTACTGGAAAAACTGTAGATTTGACTATATGGACCTGTGTCAGCCAAGTAATGTCTTTGCCTTTTAATATGCTGTCTAGGTTTGTAATAGCTTTTCTTCCAAGGAGCAAGCATCTTTTAATTTCTTGGCTGCAGTCACCATCTGCAGTAATTTTGGAGCCCAAGAAAGTAAAGCCCATCACTGTTTCCATTGTTTCCCCATCTATTTGCCATGAAGTGATGGGACTGGATGCCATGATCTTAGTTTTCTGAATGCTGAATTTTAAGCCAACTTTTCACTCTCCTCTTTTACCTTCATCAAGAGGTTCTTTAGTTCCTCTTCGCTTTTTGCCATAAGGGTGGTGTCAGCTGCATACCTGAGGTTATTGATATTTCTCTGGGCAATATCAATTGGCTGAATAGTATTCCATTGTATGTGTGCACCACATATTTTATATTCATTCCTCTATCAATGGACATATAGGCTGCTTCCATATCATGGCTATTGTAAATAATGCTATAATGAACACTGGGATGCATGTATCTTTTCTAATTAGTGTTTTTGTTTTCTTTGGGTAAATACTCAGAAGTGGAACTGCTGGATTATATGGTAGTTCAATTTTAAAAAATTTTGAGGAATTTCCATACTGTTTTTTGTAGTAGTTGTAGCAATTTATATTCCCACTAACAAGGCACAAAGGTTCCCCTTTCTTCACATCCTTGCCATCAATTGTTATTTCTTGGTTTTTGATCATAACCATTCTGACAAGTGTGAAATGATCTCATTGTGGTTTTCATTTGTATTTCCCTGATGATCAGTGATGTTGCGCATCTTTTCATGTGCCTGTTGGCCATCTGTGTATCTTCTTTGGAGAAATGTCTATCCAGAGACTTTGAACATTTTTAATTTGATTAAAAAAATTGAGTTGTGTGACATCTTTATATAATTTAGGTATTAGCCTCTTATCAGATATCTTATTTGCAAATATCTTTTGCCATTCAATAGGTGATCTTTTCATTTCACTGATGATTTCCTTTGCTGTGCAAAAGCTTTTTCTTTTGATGTGGTCCTATTTGTTTATTTTTGCTTTGGTTGCCCTTGCCTGAGGTGACAGATCCAAAAAAGTGTTGCTAAGACCAGCATCAAAGAGCTTACTGCCTATGTTTTCTTCTAGAAGTTTTATGGTCTCAGGTCTTACATTTAAGTCTTTAATGTATTTTAATTTTTGTAGATAGTATATAAAATGGTCTAGTTTTATTCTTTTGCATATAGCTGTCCAATTTTCCCAACACCATTTATTAAAGAGTCTTTTCCCCATTGTTTAGTCTTGCTTTCTTTGTTGAAGATTAATTGACCATATAAGCTTGGGTCTATTTCTGTGCTTTTTATTATGTCACATTGATCTGTGTGTCTGTTTTTGTCCTAATACACTACCATGTCATTTTGATTACTGAGGGGGGCTTGACTGGTGGTTCAGACGGTAAAGTGTCTGCCTGCAATGCCAGAGACCTGGGTTCAATTACTGGGTCAGGAAGATCCCCTGGAGAAGGAAATGGCAACCCGCTGCATTACTCTTGCCTGGAAAATCCCATGGATGGAGGAGCCTGGTAGGCTACAGTCCATGGGGTCGCAAAGAGTTGGACACGACTGAGCGATGTAGGTTATAATATAGTTTAAAATCAGGAAATTGCAAATACCTCCAGTTTTGTTCTTCTTTCTCAGGATTGCTTTGATTATTCAATGTCTTTTGTGATTCCACACAAATTTTAGGATTATTCTAGTTCTATGAAAAATGTCATTGGTATTTTGATAGGGATTCCATTGATCTATAGATTACTCTGCGTAGTGTGCTGTGCTACGCTTAGTTGCTCATTCGTGTCTGACTCTTTGCGACCCCATTTGGTAGTCCCAGTTTAAAGATGGAAAAACTCTGTCTCAGAAAGGTTCAATGACTTGACCAAGGTCCTGTGGCTAGTCAGTGGAAT
The DNA here is from genome assembly GCA_006410735.1 of Raphicerus campestris. Lineage (NCBI taxonomy): Eukaryota > Metazoa > Chordata > Mammalia > Artiodactyla > Bovidae > Raphicerus > Raphicerus campestris. Next base: position 239,818 of record SJYW01000524.1, on the reverse strand, counting down.
TTAATTCAAACTCAGATTTTTTGATTCTTAAGTGCCATCATATTGTATAGTGTCATTTTGAAGAAAGGATTATACCCAGTGCTTCAGAAGCCATGCAACTAAGTCAAGCAAACTGAACCAATTAAAATAAGAAATGAAGACTGTTTTATGTAATTAAGATGATATAAGACATTTAACAGACAAAGTAGGGGCACATTGGTCATAATTAGCAGGGCAATAAATGCCACATACTTCCTAGAATAAGCAGAGAAATGAGTTCTGCAAANAACCAATTAAAATAAGAAATGAAGACTGTTTTATGTAATTAAGATGATATAAGACATTTAACAGACAAAGTAGGGGCACATTGGTCATAATTAGCAGGGCACTAAATGCCACATACTTCCTAGAATAAGCAGAGAAATGAGTTCTGCAAACGCTGGCAAGGGCAACAACCTCATCTTGTTTGACTAGTGATGTATGGCTTATAATAGGTGAGAACATCGTGCCTTCAGCAGTATCTGTGATGCTGATGTTGAATGACCATTGGTGGAAGCAATGTCAAGCTTTGTGTTAATGTGGAATATTGACTTATGTCATGTTTTGCATGAATTCCATGCCTGCTTTGTGTTTCAGTATATGAATTCTCCTTAAAGTATTCAACCAGTTCACTCTTCACAAATACTGATAATTTAGTATCTATTGATCTATATATTTGGTCTCCAATATGTTTTTGCCGTAAGTAATCATTCTACAATGAAATTTACCATCTATAGACCTTCATTTAAATCCTAAAGTTTGGTATCCTATTAGTCACCACACATTGGATTTGTGAAAAGTTAGGTCTGAATACCTCATTTTTGACAATCAATGTCTGCCACAATGTTCTGTCTCCGTATATGGCTGACTAACAAGATAAGAGCCAAGATCTGTAGTTGAACCTCTTCCAAGTACTGATGGTGCTTCCAAGTACACACTTATGCCTGAACTGATGCCAAAACTGTTTGCCTCCCCCATGTAGAAACCTGCTGAAATTAACATAACTGGAAAATAGGGAAGAACTGAACAATTATCTTAGTNCCAAGTACTGATGGTGCTTCCAAGTACACACTTATGCCTGAACTGATGCCAAAACTGTTTGCCTCCCCCATGTAGAAGCCTGCTGAAATTAACATAACTGGAAAATAGGGAAGAACTGAACAATTATCTTAGTACTTTCCCCATTCGAATCAGCTTTATCTGTCTTCACTGGTCATATATTTGCTATTAAATATTTTGCTATTAAAATAATCACAGATTTTAAAGTCTGTGGTGGGACAGCTTGTATATATGTTCTTAATTGGATGTGTTTAATTTCAAAAGACATTAATAAAGCTAAGTTGAAATAGCTATTTTATGCCTGCTGATTTTTAAGTTTAGCTAATAGTTTTTACATCATTCAAGCATGCGCAGTTAGCAAGATGAAGGGAAAAAAGAGTTTGAAACTAATAACCTTGGAAGAAATTCCAGACTAAGTAANATACAGGGATCTATTGCTTGCCCTCGAGGTACAACAGGGCTTTCACACATGCAAGTGTGCTGGAGTCGAGCCTCAGGGTTACAGTGGAGGCAGTGCAGGGCAGTCAGGTTCATCTGGAGTGGACGAGGCATTTGGGGGTCTTGGAGAATGGTGGCCCAATCTGTGAGACTCCTCCCAACAATCCAGGTGTGAGCACCTCCTCTTGGGATGGAAGGGGAACATCGCGAAAACTCTCCCGATGGAGCAGGAAAAGGGTCCCTCATCTGGAGCTCAGTAGGGGAAAACGGGGCTCCGCTTGAGTCTTGGTGGGACCCTTGGGCTCCACTCGAGTGGGGACGGGTGGGGCGGGGAACTTCTTGAGTCACAGCATGGGTGTCAAGAAGCTTTTCGAGGTCCACAAGGGACGATTTGAATTCTTCTGAGATGCCACCGTGCAAAAGGGCCACACCACACCTGCAGTGGAGGAGCCTCCGGTTTTTCTCGAGTTGTGGTGGGGTCCTCTGGAATTAAGACAGGGACCCCAGGGACCTGCCCCTGTATCATCAGGGGAGGCCATTCTCAGTTCGAGTTTCGAGGTGCCTCTGGGGATTCTTCCCCTGTCGTTGCTGTGTCGTCAGTCCTCATCTGGTGCTGAGGTCAGAGCCTGAGTTTACCTCACTGATACTTTAATAGGACTTGAAGTTACTCTGGAGCCCCTACAGGGGAGTCAGGCTTCGTCTCGCCCGGATACTTGCACGGCCTCATTATTCCCCAACTGCAGCGTCAGTGTCTGGCTCCCCGTCAAGCGGACACAGGGATCTGTGGCTATCCATCGAGGTAAACCAAGGCTGTCTCACGTGCCAGTGTGTAGGGTGTTGAGCCTCGGGGTAACAGTCAAGACAGTGCAGGGCAGTCATGTTCATCTGTCGTGGACGAGGCATTTGGGGATCTTGGGATGTGGTGGTCGGACACCTGAGGCTCCTCCCTACTCTCCTGATGCGAGGCCACCTCTTGGGATGCGAGGGGAGCTTCGGAAAACCTTTCCCCATTGAGCGGCGAAAGGGCCCCTCATCTGGAGCTCAGCAGGAGAAATCGGGGCTCCTCTTGAGTCGTGACAGGACCCTCGGGGTTTCTCTCAATTGGGGACGGATCTAGCAGGGAACTTCCTAGGTCACAACAAGTGTATGAAGGAGCCTTTCGAGGTCCAAGAGGGAAGGGGGGATTTCCCCCAAGATGCTGCAGCGGACAAGGGACTAATCCTCCCTGCAGGGGTGAAGCTTCTGGTTTTTCTCCAGTGGTGGCGTGATCCTCTCAAGTTACGACGGCGACCCCAGGGACCCGCCCCTGTATTCTCAGGAGAGGCCATTCTCAGTGCGACTTGCAAGGCACCTTCTTCTTCTTCTAACTTTCTTCTTCTACTTCTCACCATCTTATGCTTCTCGCCTTCTTCTTCTTCTCACCTTCTGCTCCTCACCTTCTCCTTCTTCTGCTCCTCACCGTCTTCTTCTCACATTCTTCTTATTCTCACCTTCTTCTTCTTCTTCGCAACTTCTTCTCATCTTCTTATTCTTCTTCTTCTCACCTTCTTCTCACCTTCTTTCTCTTCTCACCTTCTTCTCCTTCTTCTTCTCACTTTCTTCTTATTCTTCTCACTTTCTACATATTCTTCTTCTCTCCTTCTTCTGCTCACCTTATTCTTCTTCGCACCTTGTTCTTCTTCTCACCTACTTCTTCTCACATTCTTCTTCTCACCTTCTTTTTCTTCTTCAAACCTGCTGCTTCTTCTCACTTTTTTCTTCTTCTCACCTTCTTCTTCTCACATTCTTCTTCTTCTTTGCACCTTCTTCTTCTCACATTCGTCTTCTTCTCACCTTCTTTTTATTCTTCTCACTTTTTTCTTCTTCTTTTCACCTTCTTGTTCTTCTCATCTTTTTCTTCTCACCTTCTTCATCTTCTTTTCTTTCTCAAATTTTTCTACTTCTCATCATCTTCTTCTCACTTTCTTCTTATTCTTCTTATCATCTTCTTCTCATCTTGCTCTTATTCTTCTTCTCACCTTCTTTTTTTCACCTTCATTTTCCTCTACTTCTCAACTTCTTCTTCTCACTTCCATCTTTTTCTTCTCATCTTCTTCTTCTTATCAACTTCTTCTTCTCACCTTCTTCTTTTTCTTCTCACTTTCTTCTTCTTCTTTTTCTCACATTCTTCTTATTCTTCTTCTCACCTTCTTCTT
>SJYW01000524.1:188783-200634 GCA_006410735.1 Raphicerus campestris | reverse complement strand
GTGTGTATGCCCAGCAGTGGGGTTTCTGGGTCATAAGGCAGCTCTATTTCCAGTTGTTTAAGGAATCTCCACACTCTTCTCCATAGTGGCTGTACTAGTTTGCATTCCCACCCATATTTACATTTTAACTTATGTGCTCAGCAGTCACATGTGACTAGTGATGACCATGTTGGAGAACACAAATTAGAGCACTTCCATCATCAAAGAAAGCTTTGTTGGCCAGTTCTAGTTGGAGAGTTGGGGCTTCTTGTTGTTGGAGAGGTTTGGGATCACTGACATAGAGATGATAGTTGAAACTGGGAACTTGGTAAAGTCGCTGAAGTGGAGAGGGTGTAATGAGAGAAGAGAATTAGGCCCTGTCATAAGAAAACTCCCATTTTAACAGAATGAGCAGAATAAAAGAAGCAGAAAACACCATCTTAACTTTTCTTGTTTTGTGCAATATAAAAAAGGGGATTTATTGTGTTAATTGTGAAGCTCCTTATATATAATGGCTATTGAATACTGTAAGGGACAGCATATTCACCATATAGTTTGGTGAAAGACACATTGTATTATGAACAGTGACTTCTTGTGCCAAAGCAACATGTTTAGATGGTATTGGATCATTTCTACAAAGGAATAAGTGAGATAGTTGGGGACTTAAAAGAAAAAAAACTTTGAGTTCAGGTTTAGAGTTTAGATAATTAACACGTTCAACAGAATCTCTTTCAAATACAATTTGCTTTAATAAGCTTTTAGTAAGAACAGGGAATAGTCACTTCATGGATTGGATTCTGAAACAAGTTTTTGTAGTGCAGGTGTTCTATTTTTTTGCTTAAAGCAAGTGCCTTATTCTTTAGATGTAAGTAGGCGGAATCACTGACTTCTGTGGGAGTCTCAGAGCCTGGCTGCGATCTTGTCCAGACCAGGGCTACTCTCATTTCTCTAGAGATGGGATCTTTGGAAGATCCGAGGATGGCTGAAAATAGTGCTGATGTTTTCCTTAGATGTGTACACTCCCTTGAATTCATAGATTGGTTCATGAAGTTGGAGAAATATATGATTGACAATGTAATATATTTCACCTTAACGTGAAGCACATAGTTTGAGAGTAAAAACGATAAGATTTCAAATATTATAAATCCTTCTAGTTTGACCACAGGATGTCTTTTGAAAGATCCTTGCCTGTGCAGCCCTTGGAAAATATCTCATTTGAGAGAGGATTGTATCAGGACGATCTAACAGGATACATTAGATATAAAAGGAGACTTAGGTGAAACTATTCAGTGTGGATGTTTAGTATTTTTCCTTTAATTGCCAGCATATGTCTCAGTTCAGTCGCTCAGTCATGTCTGTCTTTTTGTGACCCCATGGACTGCAGCACACCAGGCTTTGTGAATTCTTTACCAGCTGAGCCACCAGGGAAGCCCAGCAAATGCCTATCGCATTTTAAAAAATCTTTTTCTTTGTATTGGGGTACAGCTGATTAATAAACAATGTTGTGTCTATCCCATTTTTTATTTAGTATAGCTGATGTTGAGCTACTCTTTCTGAGAAGTCAATTAGACTTTTGTCTGCAATTTAAGACTAATTATTCTCAGAAATAATTTCAAAACAAAAATGAGATTGCTTTTCTCCCCTAGAACTGTGACTTCTTGTGGCCTTGTCCCTTCTCCACTCCTGTTCTTCCAGCCCAGCAGCAGCACTTATGCATGTGCACAGGGGAGCCAGCTTCTGTATGCCTCTCTTGGGCACAGAGATCATGAGTTTGACTCCCTTGCTAGACTTTGAGCCCCTGTTGGCTACAACGACTCCTTATTCATCTCTGTGTTCTAGCCATCTTCCAGAGAGCTGCAGTAGGCTCTCAATAATTTATTTATTGATTCTTTACTTCAGTCCACAAAATATTTGAGGCAGCTAATAAGTAAATATTTATTGGATTGTGTTTATGTTTCTAATTTTTGGTAAACAAAATATGCACCCAGTTACATTAGTTTGCTAGGACTACCATGGCGAAATACCACAGATGGAGTGGCTTAAACAACAGAAGCTTATTTTTTCATGGTACTGGAGATTAGAAGTCTGAGAGCAAGGTGTCAGCAGAATTGATTTGTTCTGAGGCCTCTCTTGTGGCTTGCAGGTGTCTGTATTCCTTCCAAGTCCTCATACGATCTTTCTTTGTCTGTGCCTGCCCCTTGATTTTTAGATTCCCTCTTTGTCTAAGGACACTAGTTAGGCTGAATTAGGGTATACAAGAAGAGCATTGTTTTAACTTAATCACTTCTCTAAAGGCCCTCTCCCCAAACACAGTTATAGTCTAAGGTCTTTGGGATTAGGACTCCAACATGCAAATTTAGGAGGAGAGTTACAATTTAGCTAGGATATGGCACCCACGATATCATTTAGCATCAGGGTTTTATCTGATGAGGAATTGTTTCTGCCCATTGTCATTTTCTACCTCAGAGAATCAAATGGTTTGTTTCAGAGACCAAAGAAATAGACTGTCTTTTATTACAAGATTAGAGAGATTGCATGCTAAGAAACAACTAGAATTAGTAGGTTGGCAACGACTGGTGCCCACCCCTCAGGACAGGTTCCCAGTGGAAGATAACCAAGAGGTTATTTTCTAAGATTCTTTTCAGTTGAGTAGTGGTTTAGAGCAGACATATTTACCAGAAAGAACCTGTCACCTATAAAGTACAGTGTTTTTAGGGGTATACAAAAAATATATGTTGAAATTGGCTTCCTCCTATGAAATGTAGGGCTTGAGTAATTCAAAGAACAGCTTGTTTAATCTATTTTGAATATAAAATGCAAGCATCAAAGTAGAATTTGCTTGTTGGTAATTTTCTTCCTTGCATTGGTCATTAGCCAACATTATAATAATTTCTGTGTGTGTGTAGATATTTGCTTCCTTACATCTATTCGAAGTGACAATCTAAATGAGGCTGATAGTGGTATGCACATACAATGAACATATTCGTTTTTCTTTGAAAAAGTTACCTAGTTTGATTAAAGCTCTTCAGCTCTGAGTTGGGTGTGTGGTCCATTTTGCTGACATGAACCAAATTGGTAATGGTTTTCTTTGCCAAGACTTTGTACCAGAGAGGCCAGTGGTTTTTTTCATCAATCATTTCATCTTAATTCCTGCGTCTCCTTTTGAAAATGTAGTCTGTTGAGTAGACAGTAAATCATGTCTCTCCCATCAGAGGAAACTGGGCCAGGGATAGACAAAATGCACCAGTCAGATTCTTCTTCCTGGAAATCTGGAATGAACTCAGATTCTAGTCTCTGCTGATGCCTGAATGAAGAAACTGGGAAAGTGTAGTGGGGGCAGGGACAGATAGGGACAGAGGAGAAAGGGGCAGAGTTGAAAGGCCATCGGGTTCCTTAGAGACAGAGAAACTTTCTTACTTCCTAGTTCCTCATGGTAGTTTTCTGAAAGCTTGCTTTTACTTTCCTTCCTTGGGATTTATAGATGTTCCTTCAGCTTGCCAATAATGCCATTTTTCTACTTAAGGTTACTTACCCTTTTCGATAGATTTTGTTAAGGTGATTATAGCAACGAGTGGTTTCATTAAGGAAGGGGGTGTATGTGTGCGCGTGCGTGTGTGTGTTGCAGAACTATTGCTACTTATTGTTGAGTTCAGAGGTTTGAATTTTTCATTGTGGGCTCCCTTCCAAGATGTTTCAGTGATGACTAAAACCATTAATAGCAATTGAATAAACATAAATACATGGGTGGCTATTATTTACTACCAACTGTGTGCTGGAATCACATTTCAAATGCATTGTGTTCCTCACTGTTGGCAAAATCCTAGAGGTAGGCATTTTGGAGATGGGGAAATGGGGGCTTACTGAAGTGAGAGGAAAGCCTCTTTTCTAACTACCCTCTTCCTGTTTAGCATGGCTCCGAATAATTTTGTCTCTTGGTATTCATAGCTTTACACAGTATCCTCCCATGCAGTCAGGACTGGTCTGTGCTGAAGTGATAGTGTGATTTTGAGATTAGGTCGTTAAGGGAATTGCAGGGTTGATCTTGTTCTCTTGGATTGCTCACTGAGGGGGAAGCTGGCCACCAAGTTTTGAGGGCACTCAAGCAGCTCTGGGGAGAGGCCAACATGTAGAGGAACCAAGGCCTCCCACCAGGAGCTAGCACCAACTTGTTAGCTATGTCACTTAGCCTCTTTGGAAATAGATCTTCCTTTTCCTGGAAAGCTTCCAGATGACTGTAGCCCCAGTCTACACCTGACTGCATTGTCGCGAGGGACCCTGAGTCAGAGACGCCCAGTCAGGCTGCTCTTGAATTCTTAATGCTAGAAACTGTGAGGTCCAATTCATGTTTAATGTTGTTTTAAGCCTCTAAGTTTTGCGGTAATTTGCTATACTGCAATAGGCAAATCGCATACTTTATCTGTTTGAAACCTCTTTGTGGGTAAAAAAATCTTTTTGCTTCCTGTTTCACCTCATTCTTGGCTTATACCTGGTTCCTGCTTATCATGTGAATTAGTAAGCATAACTTGGGAAAACATAGCTGGGGACTCCAAGAGCTGAATAAGAGAGTGAGAGGTAGTCAAGGTTAGTGACCAGTTAACATGTTCCTACTGTGTAGTTGGTTATTATGTGAAAATAGGTGACAAAGCACCCTTTCATTTCTGAGAGTCCAAGGAAGATATTGATGGATAATTATTAAAAAAATCTGTAGAGGTGGAAAACTGAGGAGGAGTTTCTATGAAATTAGTTTATTGCTAAGTGAAAAGGAGGCTAATGCTTTGCCTTGTTTAAATAAATGATTCTTTATTTGATTATAGAAAACCTTAGTGCAAGTAAACTTTTGACATAACAGAGAAAGGGGATGAGGGAGTCAGCTGACAGTTTGCTGAACAGCAGGTTCAAAGGTCATTTTCCTTTTGGTACAAATGTAAACTCTTTAGACAACAATGGACCAAGATCCTTACTTTTCACCATTTATTAAAATAAATTATACACATTTCTTACACTATTCGAGGAAAATTTAAGCTCAGAATATGGAAGAACTTTCCAAATTTCAGCTCATATAATAGGGGGTTAATATTCTTATATTAAGAGAACTTATAAATCAGTAAGAGATATTCTGAACACTTTAATATCTTAAAAGCCAAGAAAGACCAATAGTACTTTAAAAAACATCAAAAGGTTATTTCTGTTAAGTGTTGTTTGAAAATTGTTTTACCAAGTATAATTATGGTTGTAGTAAGATAGTTTAGTACATTTGCCTATGTTGTAATGAATATTTATATTTAAGTCACTCAGGTTTATTTTACTTATATGCATTTTATAAACAAATGCATGCCTGTCAACAGTTTGACTTTTCTCAAAAAGCAGTCATCTCATGCTGTTGACTGTAATTCTCTCAGGAAAGCATTTCACTTTTGCTGTGCTTTGTGTCAATTCCACCTAACTATAGCTACTAGGACTATAGAAGCTCTTATCACCTGATGTCATCATAATAAAATAAAAGGTTCAACTCAGGGCTGTGTTGGGATTTCAGAGTGAATGTCAGACAAACCTGTTCTGATTTTGATTAATCTGTCTGACCTCTCAGGTTGCCCAGAAAAAAACATGTCTATGTATGATGAACATTGAGAACTTAGAGGATTATAATTTGTATTGGGGGCTTTCCATGATTGAGACTGGTATGCCATTTGAAAATCTGAAATGATTCCTGTCAGGATAATTACCCGACAGATTCTGAGTCGTCAATAAGCAATGTCACACAACAGCCAAAATGATGGGAAGTGTTGTGTAACCAGCTCTAACACATCTCACTGGTTTCCGTTGTCCTGTTTTGTATTGATGATACACCCACATCAAAATCCTACTGAAAAAATGCTCTCAGTATTTCCAAATGTTTAAAGCAGAACTGAATTTTCTTCACTGCAGCAGGTTCCTCATTGTAATAGAAACTTTGTCTTGGAAGGCATCCACGTGAAGGTGGATGTCAGGCAAAGTGGCGATAGAGGGTGGAAAACTTTCCAAAAGACAAGTCCCAGGAGGCTAGATGAGTTGGCTGAACTTGGCCTTGAGCTGGGTGAGCTGGCTAAACCTGAATTCTGCACCTCCAAGGATCTGTGTGGTCAGATTTCCCCCAGGGCTGACATGTGTCATCTGGAGCATCTAGGGAGACAGCTATCTGGAAACAAGGCCTTTTGAAATGTCTGGTTAATTGTTAGTGTTTATGATCAATGGGCTGCCGTCTTTGGGGTCACACAGAGTTGGACACGACTGAAGCAACTTAGCAGCAGTAGCAGCAGCAGCATGACCAATAGGAAAAGCAGTTCTGAGAAAGCAGAAAAGGGAGTATTAACTCCTGTGCCCTTCCTGAGGGCTCTGAACAGGGTTGGCATCTGCTGGGGCCTTCGATCACCCAGGTGGTGCTGATGCAAGACAAGGAAATGAGAAAGGCAGTGGTTCTGGGGACAGAATCCATCTTATACTGATAGCTTCTGTGCTGACAAAGACTTTATTCACATGGTTTCTGAATCTCAGGATGGAGAGGTGGATGGAGTTGCATATTGATTTGCATGGTGTTGCTTAGCGGCCCCCCGCCCCTGTTCCCTATTTGAACCATCATTTCCTGCTCAGTAGGAGGAGATCAAGGATTGTAGAAAGGGACAGAGTCAGCCTCCTCTGATGCTCTCTTAGGGCCTTTAAGATTGCAGAAAACTGACTTTCTGACTTTCTGTCTAGTGTTCTCGCCTCCAGACCCTGTCTATTTCCCTCATCTTTTCTTCACTTTCTTTAATATAAAATTTTTGTTTTCTACCCTATGAAAGACTTAAAAAATTTAAACCTATAAATGCAACATAGATCTTTAGTACTTGAGGATGTTACAGATGATTGAGTGAAGTGTTTCCTCACTTATCAGTGATATTACTATTTTTTTTAATTTTGAAATGGGTGTTCTGAGGAATGGATGGTAGAGGTTAGATGATTCTGGTTTTATGGCCTCAGCAGCCTTTCAGGCAATGTGAACATAATGAATTCTAGAAAATAGTGAGTGCCAGAAGAGGAAAAAAAATGCAGTGCTATTCAAGAACAAAAGAAGGATGGGGCTGGGGACTTGCATAGGCTTCATGGAAGAGATGGGCAAGAACTTGGGTTTGTGAACAGAAACATGGAGGTGACCTTCTCTGGCTGGTTATCGTTAGCTATGGGGTGATTTCTTTTTATGGCAGAGAGATAGAATAGAGAATATAAAGCCATAGCAAATGCCCTTTCTTCCAGGATGCATACTATACCAAAGTCAAACAAATGATAAACAAACAGTACCCCTCCCTGCGGGCTTCCCAGGTGGCGCTAGTGGTAAAGAACCCACCTATCAATGAAGGAGACATAAGAGATGATGTGGGTTCATTCGCTGGGTCAGAGAAGGGCATAGTAACCCTTTCCAGTATTCTTGCCAGAGTCTCATGGACAGAGGAGCCTGGCGGGATGCAGTCCGTAGGGTCACACAGTCAAACACAACTGAAGCAAGCTAACACATACACACCACTCCCCACACCCACTCCTTGCGAGAAACTCCTCAAAATTTATTTTCTCCCTATACCATTTAACCACGTAACTAATGTTCATGATGTGTTACCTTTAAGGCCTAATAAGATCCTACAGGGATCTCAGAAACAAAAGAAGATTTAAATATATTAAAACAGTTTGCCAATGTAATGTAATCATACTCAGATTCACTATTAGTCATGGCTGAATATGAGGTAGGTATTTGGATGGAAACCATCCCAAACGTTCCTGATAAATGGACTTTTCTAAAATAGAGCATGCTGCTGCTGCTGCTGCTAAGTCGCTTCAGTTGTGTCTGACTCTGTGTGACCCCATAGACGGCAGCCCACCAGGCTCCTCCATCCCTGGGATTCTCCAGGCAAGAACAGTGGAGTGGGTTGCCATTTCCTTCTCCAATGCATGAAAGTGGAAGTTGCTCAGTCGTGTCCGACTCTTAGTGACCCCACTGACCGCGGCCCACCAGGCTCCTCTGTCCATGGGATTTTCCAGGCAAGAGTGCTGGAGTGGGGTGCCATTGCATGAATGGACTCTAAATATAAGGAGCTTATACTTCAAAAGGTTGTGCCTCCTATCCTAAAGCCTGATTATAGGAAAAATTGTAAAAAGCAAAGGAATATCATTGCCTTTCTACTTCATTAAGTCACTCACTTAATATGCATTGTGCTATGCTACACGCAAAGTACAGAAGACAAGACAAAATCCTTCCTAGAAGGGAGCTGAGGGAAAGCAGATAGGAAATTAAATATCTATGTACAAATTATATTCGATCTCTAAAATTCAGTGAGAGCCAAGAGAAATGAGAAAACACGGGTAGTATTAAAGAGTGGGCCACATTTTTTTTTTTAATTGAAATAAGTTGACTTGGTCATAAACCCTCCTGGTCTTCAAGACCAGTTAAGGGGTTGGTTTCCTGGTTGCCAGTCCCCGGGGCTGGGGTTCCTGAAGTGAGGCTCAGGCTCCCTGCTCCATAGAGAGGACCTCTGAGTCTGAGATATCCTCTTCCTCTTATGTGTTGCCTGCTGGAGGTGTGGGTCCTGACCAGGTTGTGTCTCTGTACCTCGCATCCGTCCTGATGTGGTTTTTTCCTTTATATACTTGATTGTAAGAGAGTTGTTCTGATAGTCCTCAGGTTGTTCTCAGAGAGTCATTCTGTATATGGCTGTAGTTTTGGTGTGTCCGTGGGAGGAGATAAGCTCACAATCACTCCATCATCTTGATGCTGCCTCCAGGGGAGGCTAATTTTGTTATTGTTTCTGCAGCTTTCAGTAGAAAGGAATCCTGTAGTATTTGTGATGGTGGTGGGTAAAATTCAGCCACATATTGAATGATAATGTGTCCCCAGCTCACAATGAGAGAGTGTGAAGTCAGCCCACCTGTAGTGGAGGACTGGCTTGGAGTGGTGATTCTCTGAGGGTGACCCTTGTCCAGTTAGAGAGCAGGACAGATGAAATGCTTTTGTACTGGTTCCTTCACTTCAGATTGTTTCTTTCCAGGCCCCCATCTGCTGAGGGGACCACTGATTACTGCCTATTGCTTTATGTAGGGGACCTAGTCCTGGGCCTGGAGACTTTTCCACCAGTATAAACATTAGCTTCCACTTCTTTTAGCCCTGAGTTCCCTTGTTTCTGGCATTCCTGGAGAGGATGTTTTTTTTGCTTCCAAGCCCACTGTATAGTCTTAAGTGATGTTCTTCACGTCAAGCATGTCTCATGTGTCTTACTCGTCCATTTGAAGTGGGAGTGCCAGTCTGCCGCTTTTGACACTGAGGTACTCACTAACGGAAACTGGGCTCTGACCTTTTGTTCTGACCATCTGTACAGAGTTTCTAGTAGATAATCAAAACCACAAGTTAGGGTTTTATTTTCTATACTTTTCTTAAAGTGCCGAGGTATCAGGGGTTCCACACTAGTATAAGAGCCTACACTGTGTTCATGCTGAGGTTAAGACATTTTGGGGGATGCCAGATTTTTATTTTTTNACCCTCCTGGTCTTCAAAACCAGTTAAGGGGTTGGTTTCCTGGTTGCCAGTCCCCGGGGCTGGGGTTCCTGAAGTGAGGCTCAGGCTCCCTGCTCCATAGAGAGGACCTCTGAGTCTGAGATATCCTCTTCCTCTTATGTGTTGCCTGCTGGAGGTGTGGGTCCTGACCAGGTTGTGTCTCTGTACCTCGCATCCGTCCTGATGTGGTTTTTTCCTTTATATACTTGATTGTAAGAGAGTTGTTCTGATAGTCCTCAGGTTGTTCTCAGAGAGTCATTCTGTATATGGCTGTAGTTTTGGTGTGTCCGTGGGAGGAGATAAGCTCACAATCACTCCATCATCTTGATGCTGCCTCCAGGGGAGGCTAATTTCGTTATTGTTTCTGCAGCTTTCAGTAGAAAGGAATCCTGTAGTATTTGTGATGGTGGTGGGTAAAATTCAGCCACATATTGAATGATAATGTGTCCCCAGCTCACAATGAGAGAGTGTGAAGTCAGCCCACCTGTAGTGGAGGACTGGCTTGGAGTGGTGATTCTCTGAGGGTGACCCTTGTCCAGTTAGAGAGCAGGACAGATGAAATGCTTTTGTACTGGTTCCTTCACTTCAGATTGTTTCTTTCCAGGNAATAGAGTTATATTTCTCATTGGAATTTAAGAAAATGAATATCTGGTTATAAAACCTGAGCATCACTGAGCTTATCTATTGTTTAAACCTAGCATCTGCTCAACAGTAGTGATCTTTGTTTTTCTACCCTAACTTGACACTGTTATTGTACATTCTTTTAATGTCATCTTTCTTATCCACTGCTTAATAAGTATGAATTTCAAGCTGAGTTGCAAGTGTTACAGCTCTTCTTGTATTCTCTGTGGTTATTACATTATAGCCAATAGTGATTTGTAAAATGCAGGTTAGTGACTATTATAGTTAAATTGCATCTGGGAAATTTTTTGATGTAGGAGAAAAATGTATTGTGAGGGGAAAAGGTTCCATGATCAAACATTTGATGTTTCTGTGTGCTTTTTCCCACTCTGTTTATGGTGTACTTTGATGACAAAGTTTTTTATCTTGATAAAGTCTAGTTTATCAATTTTTTCTTTTGTTGCCTGTGGTTTTGGTGCTTTTTCTTCAGGTTATAATTATGCTGCTGACTTTTAACATGATTTGGAGATCTCATTTTAATACTTTTCCCCCATTCCTGCATTTTGAATTGTTGATTAGATGTTTATATCTTTAGATGTGAAGCCTTGATAACTTTCCTGCTCAAAGCATTATTGTTATCTGTTTGGTGTCTGTAAGAACTCTGAATTTGAAGATTTTCTATAGTATCTAAGGAAAAAATAATTCTAAACATTGCTTAAAGGAATAATTATTTTACCAGCATTGAGACTAATTGAATTAAATACATGTAAGAGTATTTAAGGGCTTCCCTGGTGGCTCAGAGGTTAAAGCGTCTGCCTCCAATGCGGGAGACCCGGGTTCGATTCCTTGGTCGGGAAGATCCCCTGGAGAAGGAAATGGTAACCCACTCCAGTATTCTTGCCTGGAGAATCCCATGGACATAGAAACCTGGTAGGCTATGTCCACGGGGTCGCAAAGAGTCGGACACAACTGAGCGACTTTCTTTCACTTTCAAGAGTATTTAAAGCATGGTTTCCCCCCAGGAGGTATAAGCCTACCTTATGATCAAAATTTAGTATGATTATCCTATTATCCATGAAGTGCATAGGCTGAGTATACCTGACTGGATTCAGACTTATATCTGATCTTTTAATCGATCCATGTAACTTAGGTAAAAGATTTACTCTAGAAGTAACATTAAATTCTAAGAAAATAAACTGTGAGCCATTTTCATCGACAGGTAGGGATTTCTTTCAGATGATTTGTCACAATTACTTTGAAGATATTTTCGGAAAACTTACCACAAGGTGTGTGTGTGAAATGACGGCCTCCTTTATCACTATTTGTGATATCCCCAGCAGGAAGATCCTAATTGATTTAAAAGTTATTCTGGTGGCATACTCTGCTCACCTGCTGAGAGGCAAGTGGTATGTCCTGATTAGCACTCTGAGGTCAAGTGTTAATGACTCTGGAGGAGAACTACTGGGATTCTGGAAAGTGTCCTGTCTCTGAAATGCCCAGTCTATGACATTGTCCATCTTATGAATCCTGCCTACCAGAAGGCTCCTCACCAAAACAGGCGCAGAAAGCTTGGTTAATCAGACAACCGTCTTTTGGTAAAGGTCAAGTTTACAAGTGGAGGTTTATGGATCCTGTACCTAAATGAGTACAAAATGCATAAACCTCTAAAATATTTTTTTCTAGTCTCATCATTCCCAC
>SJYW01000524.1:150239-173010 GCA_006410735.1 Raphicerus campestris | reverse complement strand
TATATATATATATATATATATATATATATATATATATTTGGCAAAGCCTGAAAAACATAGTCTCTAGTTATAATCCATCAGCCCATTTAGAAATTGTACCTAAACTCTAGTGTAATGGACTATTTGATCTTGATTTTAAGATAACTAAAGACTTCTCAGATTGTATATAGGGCTCAGCTCTATGAGTAGGTCCTTAGTGAGCAGTTAGTCTCTTTTTGAGTCATTAATTTTAAACCATTTATAGCAAAATTGTTTTCTCTCAATTCATCCTGCCAAGGGTACAGATGCACTAAGATACCTATTGTGAAAAAAGTGAAGTGAAAGTGTTAGTTGCTCAGTTGCGTCTGACTCTTTGTGACACCATGGACTCTAGCCTGCCAGGCTTCTCCGTCCATTGAATTCTCCAGGTAAGAATACTGGAGTGGGTTGCCATTCTCTTCTCCAGGGGATCTTCCAGACCCAGGGATTAAACCTGGGTCTGCTGCGCTGAAGGCAGATTCTTTACTGTCTGAGCCACCAGGCAAGGTACCTACTCTACTAATTCATAAATTGGCTGAAATGATAGAAGGAGCTGATCAAATGGCTTTGTTTTCAAATTGTGTGTTCGCGATTGTGGGATTCATTCAGTGGAGTTTTCCTATCATGCGCATAGCAAGACTTTAAACAGTATGGAAGTGCAGTGCTTGCACCTGAGAGAAGTGGAAAAGGGCTTGAGAAGGTGCTTCTCTGGCAAGGAAGACTGCAGAGAAAGACAGAAAGCTGCCACTCACAGGGTCAGCCTGTAGGGCAGGTCTCCGCCTGCACCCGAGACGACCTTGTCCTTTTATGCTCAATAGAGTTTGTATAAAACCACGATGTTGAAATGCCATCTAGGAAGAAGAGACATACATTTTAAATTATAAGTTGGGTGTCATTGGTTTCATGCTTAGAAGGGGAGAAAATTTGGCGATGAAAAATTTGGTAAAGCATTAGACTGGGCTAGATACTGGATCAGATGTGCTGAGACCTCATCTATAGAGCTATGATTTAATTGTGTTAAGGTCTATTTCATCCTTGTTCAAACAGTTCTGGTTCATAGGTTTATTTTTGTTAAGTGGTATGTTTAGGTAAAGTTTGATTTGAATGATAAGTTAAAGGAGTTGCCATAGATTTTCCTGAGCTAGATCATCTGGAAGAAAATACACATATCATTTAAAGGTGAAAGATTTCTGGAGCATGTAGCATCACAGATTATACTTACAAGCTAACCCTAAATATAATGACAACATAATGCTATGTATTTTGTTTCCCCTTCAATTCTGAGGCAGGAACAACAGGGGATATAGAAAATAATTCCTGTAATTGTAATGAAAATCACTGAAGCAGCCAATCTGGCAGCCAGCTTTTGAATAATACAGGTGTTTTATGGAGCTAGAAGAATCTGCCTGCAGTGCAGGAGACCTGGGTTCAATCCCTGGATCGGGAAGATCCCCTGGAGTAGGAAATGGCAACCCATTCCAGTATCCTTGTCTGGAAAATCGCATGAACAGAGAAGCCTGGTGGGCTGCAGTCCATGGGGTCACAAACAGTTGGCCACGACTGAGTAAATCACACACATGGAGCTACCTGTAGAATTTAATAAGATTCATATCTTCATCCAATCCATAGACATGTTATCCTCGGTTGGGGCCTCTGGAGTGATATAAAATCATGACTGGTGTTTTTCATATATATTTGAAATAATAACACCTGGTTTTCATGGTGTGTTAGCTAATTGTATGAGTTGTGGGATTACAAAATTTGTGAAGCATTACAAATTTCCTTTTAATGGAAAAAGTTTAGCAAAGGAATGAAAGGCACATTTGATTTTGTGAAATATAAACAAGGGACAAGCAGTAGAAGTCAAATTGAATCCTCCTCAGAACAAAATTTCATTTCTTGTACTAGCATCTCCAGCTATAATTCTACATGTTCATTAAAAAATTTTTTCAGCATTAAAAATTCATTTAATAATTAGGATTGGTGTTAATAGCAGCCTTACAATGCATTTATCGAAATAGAAATGTGTAAATGTTCCAGGTGGTTTCGGTCACAGACATTTTCATAATATTAGATATTCCTTCTGCCTCCCTCTCCTTTTTCCCCTAAGTTCCAAAAGTGAAAAGTGGAAGTGTTAGTTGCTCAGTTGTGTTGGACTCTCTGCGACCCCATAGACTGTAGCCCACTAGGTTCCTCTGTCCATGGAATTCTCCAGGCAAGAATACTGGAGTGGGTTGCCATTCCCTTCTCCAGGAGATCTTCTTGACCCAGGAATCAAATCTGGGTCTCCTGCATTGCAGGCAGATTCTTTACTGTCTGAGCTATCAGGGAAGCCCCAGTGCCAAAAGGCCAAGCCTAAAGCTCTGATAGTGGGAGGGATTGGGAGCAGAGGAGAAGGGGACAACAGAGGATGAGATGGCTGGATGGCATCACTGACTCGATGGACGTGAGTCTGAGTGAACTCTGGGAGTTGGTGATGGACAGGGAGGCCTGGCATGTTGCAATTCATGGGATCGCAAAGAGTTGGACACGACTGAGTGACTGAACTGAACTGAACTGACCTGAAAGGACTAAAGCAGTCGGTAAGACTGGAAAGAAACCCACATGTTATTACAAAGTTGCTAACACGAGGGAAAAAAAAAGAAAGAGAACCCCTGTCCATATTCCACAAGCAGAATCTCTTCAATATGTTAACTTTCGTAATCACTGTAGAAGAGGTTTCTGTGGCCTCTGAATTTTGGAAGATCCTGGAGGGCTTTCACCAGAGGGACATACGTTGCAGTGGAGAGAGCACTGAACTGGGAGTCATAGCTCCCTCCCACTTGCATTTTCCACGTTGCATTCATCTTATGTGGCCCACCCTAGGGAAGATTTGCTTTACTTTCTCAGGTGGCTTGACTGGAATGGGGCTTTTCAGGTGCTGCCAATATTCTATTTCTTGACTTTTAGTGTGGATTACATGGTGAGTTCGTTTTACATGCTTTTTTTTTGTATGTGTCACACTTGAACGAATGTTGAAAAAGTTGAAATATCTTCCTCTCCAGTCGTGATTTCCACATTGCATTCTAATTATCTGTTGCGACTGTCACCATTATCAGACTGTGAGCATCACTAGCGTAGGAAAGGAAGTAAGTTTGCAGAAAATGTCTAGAGCAGTGCCTGGAACTCATTTGAACCCCCTAGCTGACTGCTAGTACTCAGTGATTTAATGAGAGGAAAATGGCTTCTAGTTTCTACTCTGCTTGTGGGTAACTGTGTTATATTGCACCAAAAAAAACCTTGCTAGGTCTATCTGTCATGTAGAGAAATAAGAGACTTATTACAGAATGGCTAAGACTTTTTCCAGTTTAAAAATTCTATAAGACTATATTAAAATATAAATATACAAGACATATTTTAGAATGTTAAATGTATTCTATGATGATTGAAATTAGTAAAAGTAAGGACAACTGAAAAAAATGGAAAATAAAGATGACTTCAAAATATAACTATGGCTTCCAATTTATGAAAATAAATGTTGAATTTCTGAGTGTCATGTTTTCTCGTTTAATTCAATTGTTCACTTTCTGTAAGAGAAAAGCATTTTCTCTAACTTAAATGTGTGATGATGAAGCAAAAATAAAAAGGAGCCAAGTTCTCTCTAAAAAATGTCCATCTAGATAGGAAGGAAAATAGAGACTGAATGTATCCTCCCACTTGAAAACTGGACAAAATATATGAAGCAAAGTTTTTCAACACTTTCTATCAGGGAACACAGGACATTTATCTCTGAGGGTGGAAAAACAAACAGGGTGAACTGTGTGACTTCTCTGGCTTAGTACCTGGAGTGAGTTCTAGGGGGCAGTATGCATGCGTGTGTGTTAAGAGACTTCTGTTGTGTCTGACTCTTTCTGACTCTATGGACCGTAGCCTGCCAGGCTTCTCTGTCCTTGGGATTCTCCAGGCAAGAATACTGGGGTTGGGTTGCCATGCCTCCTCCAGGGGATATTTCTGACCCAGGGACTGAGCCCATGTCTCTTGCATCTTCTGCACTGGCATGCCAGTTCTT
This sequence comes from Raphicerus campestris, assembly GCA_006410735.1. NCBI lineage: Eukaryota > Metazoa > Chordata > Mammalia > Artiodactyla > Bovidae > Raphicerus > Raphicerus campestris. Next base: position 168,944 of record SJYW01000524.1, on the reverse strand, counting down.
TACCACTAGTACCACCTGGGAAGCCCAGGCTGCAGGGAAGAGGAAATGAGGGAGCCCAGTGACCTCCATGATTTGAAGAGTTGGAGTTTGGAGTCTGGGGAAGCCAAAATGTCTCTAGTTCACAAAGAGGGAGCTGGATGGGTCTAGAGATCCATCCTTCTGAGATCTTCTTCTGACTCCTGCTACATGCTTGTGGGAGACTACACAAATCTGGGGAAAGAAATGACAAAAAGGAGCAGTGGGAACATTTCATGACACTCATACAGAGCTGGAAATAGTTATGTTCCAAGCACCTAAGAGTGGAAAATGTCATAGTGCATAGGACATCAGAGAGAGAAGAGTATTCTGAAGGGTATTGCCTCAGTGGGGCAGCAAATGTATACCTAAACAAAAGCTACTGAATTCTACCTATTAAGTCTGAACAGCAAGCCTCAAAAAAACCAAAACTCTTTCCAAATGATATGACTGTATCCCAGAATAAAGCTCGAAAAATATGAGAATATAAAAATACCCAGCACTCAACAAAGAAAAATTCACTATGCCTGGCATCCCATAAAAAATTGCCAGGCAGGCATAGTGAGAGAAACAGATAATATGACCCATAAAAGGAGAAAAATCAGTTAATAGAAACATGCCCATAAGTGACACAGAGTATAAAATTAGTAACTAAGGCATTGAAATGATTGTTATAACTATTTCATATTTTCAAGAAAAAGAGGAAACACTGCATATGTTAAGTAGAGACATAGAAGATAGAACTATATAAAATTTTCTAGAGATGGAAAGCGGAATATGTAAGATGAAAAAATAAGATGGATAGGATAAACAACAGATTGGATATTGAAGAAGGAAAAGATTAGTGAACTTGAAGATTTAGTAATGGAAGCTATCCAATATGAAACAGGAAAAAATCTGAAATAAATGAAGAGCGCATCAGTGAGTCATGGGACTACTTAAAGCAACCTAATATACATGCAATTGGAAGCCTGAGAGAGGAGAGAGGGGTATGATAAGGAGATTACTATGAATGTGCACCCTTGACCTAAACATTCATCTCTACAAAGTGAAAGTGAAAGTGAAGTAGCTAAGTTGTGTCCGACTCTTTGTGACCCCGTGGACTGTAGCCAGCCAGGCTCCTCCGTCCATAGGATTCCCCAGGCAAGAATACTGAAGTGGGTTGCCATTTCCTTCTCTAGAGGATCTTCCCAACCAGGGATGGAGCCCAGCTCTCCCACATTGCAGGCAGATGCTTTAATCTGTGAGAATCCTGGTATATTTCTTATAGACAAGGGAAGTATGACCTGACTACCCTCAGTTCAGTTCATTTCAGTCGCTCAGTCGTGTCCGACTCTTTGCGACCCCATGAATCGCAGCACGCCAGGCCTCCCTGTCTATCACCATCTCCTGGAGTTCACTCAGACTCATGTTCATCGAGTCTGTGATGCCATCCAGCCATCTCATCCTTTGTTGTCCCCTTNTCTCTGGCAAGGAAGACTGCAGAGAAAGACAGAAAGCTGCCACTCACAGGGTCAGCCTGTAGGGCAGGTCTCCGCCTGCACCCGAGACGACCTTGTCCTTTTATGCTCAATAGAGTTTGTATAAAACCACGATGTTGAAATGCCATCTAGGAAGAAGAGACATACATTTTAAATTATAAGTTGGGTGTCATTGGTTTCATGCTTAGAAGGGGAGAAAATTTGGCGATGAAAAATTTGGTAAAGCATTAGACTGGGCTAGATACTGGATCAGATGTGCTGAGACCTCATCTATAGAGCTATGATTTAATTGTGTTAAGGTCTATTTCATCCTTGTTCAAACAGTTCTGGTTCATAGGTTTATTTTTGTTAAGTGGTATGTTTAGGTAAAGTTTGATTTGAATGATAAGTTAAAGGAGTTGCCATAGATTTTCCTGAGCTAGATCATCTGGAAGAAAATACACATATCATTTAAAGGTGAAAGATTTCTGGAGCATGTAGCATCACAGATTATACTTACAAGCTAACCCTAAATATAATGACAACATAATGCTATGTATTTTGTTTCCCCTTCAATTCTGAGGCAGGAACAACAGGGGATATAGAAAATAATTCCTGTAATTGTAATGAAAATCACTGAAGCAGCCAATCTGGCAGCCAGCTTTTGAATAATACAGGTGTTTTATGGAGCTAGAAGAATCTGCCTGCAGTGCAGGAGACCTGGGTTCAATCCCTGGATCGGGAAGATCCCCTGGAGTAGGAAATGGCAACCCATTCCAGTATCCTTGTCTGGAAAATCGCATGAACAGAGAAGCCTGGTGGGCTGCAGTCCATGGGGTCACAAACAGTTGGCCACGACTGAGTAAATCACACACATGGAGCTACCTGTAGAATTTAATAAGATTCATATCTTCATCCAATCCATAGACATGTTATCCTCGGTTGGGGCCTCTGGAGTGATATAAAATCATGACTGGTGTTTTTCATATATATTTGAAATAATAACACCTGGTTTTCATGGTGTGTTAGCTAATTGTATGAGTTGTGGGATTACAAAATTTGTGAAGCATTACAAATTTCCTTTTAATGGAAAAAGTTTAGCAAAGGAATGAAAGGCACATTTGATTTTGTGAAATATAAACAAGGGACAAGCAGTAGAAGTCAAATTGAATCCTCCTCAGAACAAAATTTCATTTCTTGTACTAGCATCTCCAGCTATAATTCTACATGTTCATTAAAAAATTTTTTCAGCATTAAAAATTCATTTAATAATTAGGATTGGTGTTAATAGCAGCCTTACAATACATTTATCGAAATAGAAATGTGTAAATGTTCCAGGTGGTTTTGGTCACAGACATTTTCATAATATTAGATATTCCTTCTGCCTCCCTCTCCTTTTTCCCCTAAGTTCCAAAAGTGAAAAGTGGAAGTGTTAGTTGCTCAGTTGTGTTGGACTCTCTGCGACCCCATAGACTGTAGCCCACTAGGTTCCTCTGTCCATGGAATTCTCCAGGCAAGAATACTGGAGTGGGTTGCCATTCCCTTCTCCAGGAGATCTTCTTGACCCAGGAATCAAATCTGGGTCTCCTGCATTGCAGGCAGATTCTTTACTGTCTGAGCTACCAGGGAAGCCCCAGTGCCAAAAGGCCAAGCCTAAAGCTCTGATAGTGGGAGGGATTGGGAGCAGAGGAGAAGGGGACAACAGAGGATGGGATGGCTGGATGGCATCACTGACTCGATGGACGTGAGTCTGAGTGAACTCTGGGAGTTGGTGATGGACAGGGAGGCCTGGCATGTTGCAATTCATGGGATCGCAAAGAGTTGGACACGACTGAGTGACTGAACTGAACTGAACTGACCTGAAAGGACTAAAGCAGTCGGTAAGACTGGAAAGAAACCCACATGTTATTACAAAGTTGCTAACACGAGGGAAAAAAAAAGAAAGAGAACCCCTGTCCATATTCCACAAGCAGAATCTCTTCAATATGTTAACTTTCGTAATCACTGTAGAAGAGGTTTCTGTGGCCTCTGAATTTTGGAAGATCCTGGAGGGCTTTCACCAGAGGGACATACGTTGCAGTGGAGAGAGCACTGAACTGGGAGTCATAGCTCCCTCCCACTTGCATTTTCCACGTTGCATTCATCTTATGTGGCCCACCCTAGGGAAGATTTGCTTTACTTTCTCAGGTGGCTTGACTGGAATGGGGCTTTTCAGGTGCTGCCAATATTCTATTTCTTGACTTTTAGTGTGGATTACATGGTGAGTTCGTTTTACATGCTTTTTTTTTGTATGTGTCACACTTGAACGAATGTTGAAAAAGTTGAAATATCTTCCTCTCCAGTCGTGATTTCCACATTGCATTCTAATTATCTNCTTTTAGTGTGGATTACATGGTGAGTTCGTTTTACATGCTTTTTTTTTGTATGTGTCACACTTGAACGAATGTTGAAAAAGTTGAAATATCTTCCTCTCCAGTCGTGATTTCCACATTGCATTCTAATTATCTGTTGCGACTGTCACCATTATCAGACTGTGAGCATCACTAGCGTAGGAAAGGAAGTAAGTTTGCAGAAAATGTCTAGAGCAGTGCCTGGAACTCATTTGAACCCCCTAGCTGACTGCTAGTACTCAGTGATTTAATGAGAGGAAAATGGCTTCTAGTTTCTACTCTGCTTGTGGGTAACTGTGTTATATTGCACCAAAAAAAACCTTGCTAGGTCTATCTGTCATGTAGAGAAATAAGAGACTTATTACAGAATGGCTAAGACTTTTTCCAGTTTAAAAATTCTATAAGACTATATTAAAATATAAATATACAAGACATATTTTAGAATGTTAAATGTATTCTATGATGATTGAAATTAGTAAAAGTAAGGACAACTGAAAAAAATGGAAAATAAAGATGACTTCAAAATATAACTATGGCTTCCAATTTATGAAAATAAATGTTGAATTTCTGAGTGTCATGTTTTCTCGTTTAATTCAATTGTTCACTTTCTGTAAGAGAAAAGCATTTTCTCTAACTTAAATGTGTGATGATGAAGCAAAAATAAAAAGGAGCCAAGTTCTCTCTAAAAAATGTCCATCTAGATAGGAAGGAAAATAGAGACTGAATGTATCCTCCCACTTGAAAACTGGACAAAATATATGAAGCAAAGTTTTTCAACACTTTCTATCAGGGAACACAGGACATTTATCTCTGAGGGTGGAAAAACAAACAGGGTGAACTGTGTGACTTCTCTGGCTTAGTACCTGGAGTGAGTTCTAGGGGGCAGTATGCATGCGTGTGTGTTAAGAGACTTCTGTTGTGTCTGACTCTTTCTGACTCTATGGACCGTAGCCTGCCAGGCTTCTCTGTCCTTGGGATTCTCCAGGCAAGAATACTGGGGTTGGGTTGCCATGCCTCCTCCAGGGGATATTTCTGACCCAGGGACTGAGCCCATGTCTCTTGCATCTTCTGCACTGGCATGCCAGTTCTCTACCACTAGTACCACCTGGGAAGCCCAGGCTGCAGGGAAGAGGAAATGAGGGAGCCCAGTGACCTCCATGATTTGAAGAGTTGGAGTTTGGAGTCTGGGGAAGCCAAAATGTCTCTAGTTCACAAAGAGGGAGCTGGATGGGTCTAGAGATCCATCCTTCTGAGATCTTCTTCTGACTCCTGCTACATGCTTGTGGGAGACTACACAAATCTGGGGAAAGAAATGACAAAAAGGAGCAGTGGGAACATTTCATGACACTCATACAGAGCTGGAAATAGTTATGTTCCAAGCACCTAAGAGTGGAAAATGTCATAGTGCACAGGACATCAGAGAGAGAAGAGTATTCTGAAGGGTATTGCCTCAGTGGGGCAGCAAATGTATACCTAAACAAAAGCTACTGAATTCTACCTATTAAGTCTGAACAGCAAGCCTCAAAAAAACCAAAACTCTTTCCAAATGATATGACTGTATCCCAGAATAAAGCTCGAAAAATATGAGAATATAAAAATACCCAGCACTCAACAAAGAAAAATTCACTATGCCTGGCATCCCATAAAAAATTGCCAGGCAGGCATAGTGAGAGAAACAGATAATATGACCCATAAAAGGAGAAAAATCAGTTAATAGAAACATGCCCATAAGTGACACAGAGTATAAAATTAGTAACTAAGGCATTGAAATGATTGTTATAACTATTTCATATTTTCAAGAAAAAGAGGAAACACTGCATATGTTAAGTAGAGACATAGAAGATAGAACTATATAAAATTTTCTAGAGATGGAAAGCGGAATATGTAAGATGAAAAAATAAGATGGATAGGATAAACAACAGATTGGATATTGAAGAAGGAAAAGATTAGTGAACTTGAAGATTTAGTAATGGAAGCTATCCAATATGAAACAGGAAAAAATCTGAAATAAATGAAGAGCGCATCAGTGAGTCATGGGACTACTTAAAGCAACCTAATATACATGCAATTGGAAGCCTGAGAGAGGAGAGAGGGGTATGATAAGGAGATTACTATGAATGTGCACCCTTGACCTAAACATTCATCTCTACAAAGTGAAAGTGAAAGTGAAGTAGCTAAGTTGTGTCCGACTCTTTGTGACCCCGTGGACTGTAGCCAGCCAGGCTCCTCCGTCCATAGGATTCCCCAGGCAAGAATACTGAAGTGGGTTGCCATTTCCTTCTCTAGAGGATCTTCCCAACCAGGGATGGAGCCCAGCTCTCCCACATTGCAGGCAGATGCTTTAANCAGACACTGGTGTGTTATGACTCCTTAGGCAGTGTAGCAAAATGGACTTCTGCAGTCACACACAAATAGGAAACAGTTCACACTATAGGAAATGGACTGATTTTGCCTTGGGCTGCTCATGGCAGAAACCTAGGAATGATATTTGACCCCTTCTTTTCGTCACCTCATGTTACCCAATCCACCAGCACATCATCTTACTCCATTTCCAATTGTTCCCACACCCTCCTCCCTCTGTCTTCTTAGCTGTCCATCCCAACAGCTCAGCCCTAAGCTGTGATGCGGTTTACCTGCCCCATCTCCATGGCCCCTATTCTTTAGAGCAAGTCCACAATAATCTTTGAAAAGCTAAATCCTAGGACTTCATTCCCCTGTCTAAAGCCCTCCCTGGCTTCCTATTCATTTCAGTTCAGTTGCTTAGTATGTCCGACTCTTTGAGACTAAACCCAAGCTTTTTCCTTGTCCCTACCTGTCTCCCTGACTTCATCTTCTATTACTGCTCAATTCACTCCATTCTGCCCTGAGCTTTATCTCTGTCCTTGAGTATGATATTCTCATTTCTGGCTGAAGACTTTTGCCTGGAGAGCTCTTCTGGAGCTACTGTTTATAGCCAGCTCCACACACCACCAACATTTACATGCTGTATCACTTCTTATTTTAANCTGCCCTGAGCTTTATCTCTGTCCTTGAGTATGATATTTTCAATTCTGGCTGAAGACCTTTGCCTGGAGAGCTCTTCTGGAGCTACTGTTTATAGCCAGCTCCACACACCACCAACACTTACATGCTGTATCACTTCTTATTTTAAGTTAGTTTTAGAGATCATACCACTATCAGAAATCATGTTGTTCATTTGTTGGTTACTTGTTCCTGGTCTGATCTGGAATGTAGTCCTTCTGAATGTTGGGATGTTGTTATATTTCCAAGTTCCCAGTGCAGTGCCTAGCATCTCATAGACACAGATATTTATTGTATAAGTGAATAAAGTAATAAATAACATCAGATTCTAGACCTTATACTGCTTTATAAGTGTGACCAAAAATATGGCCACTAGTTCTTTTACGATATACTCTTTAGCCATAAAATAAAGCATCATTTTTCTTTTCTGTAATGATAGTTTTAGATGAAATTTTCAAAATTAAAACTTGTTTTTATCTACTTGTGGGGGGAGGGATTTAAAACTTCAAATGAGGAAGAATACCTTGGTCTCCATGATTATGCAACTGGAGTTGAAGTGTTATTAAAATATTTTTAGACATTCAATTAAATGCTTTCCTTGAGCCCTGAAGCAGCTGGTAAACATCACACACTAAACAAAAAGTCTTTTCATTTTTTGTTTTACTTTTGAATGATGTATATATTTTGTAAATATACTACATTTATTTTTAAACCCTAAAGCAATTCTAAAAGAATGAATGTCAGAGATTATTTTTCAAAATGCTTGGACAGGCTAAACAGAATGTTTTTATTAGATGGTAACTTTAATTTTTAATTAAAGTTAAAATAAACCTTTGGTTGAGCAGAAGCCAGTTTAATAATATTTCAGTGTTCTTTCTTTTCTTAAACTAGACTGTTTCCTATATAGACTCATGTTTTTAAGCTCCAATATATAAAGCAAATATTGTGACCTCATTAGTCCTTAGTGATGTGAGCTTTGGAAAAATTACTTAACCTTTCTGAGTCTATTTTCCCTCCTATAAATGGGGATGCCTTGCTGCAAGGATTATATAAACTGATCCATGTGAAGCTCCCAGCTCAGCATCAGATATAACAGACCCTTGATACGTGTTACTTACTTTCTATGTTGCTGTCTCCTTTGCTTTACTACAGTTATACCCAGTGAGTTCCTGCTATGTGCCTAGCACTTGCTTGGTAATGGGCATAACAACAGCGAACAAGACCTGGTGCTTGCCTTCAGCCTTAGAGAAGCCCTTTGCATTGAAGACTTTTAGTGTGGCTTGGAGTTTGATGATATGACATAACTATATCTATTAATATATCTATTTATCTATCTANGGTAATGGGCATAACAACAGCGAACAAGACCTGGTGCTTGCCTTCAGCCGTAGAGAAGCCCTTTGCATTGGAGACTTTTAGTGTGGCTTGGAGTTTGATGATATAAGACATAACTATATCTATTAATATATCTATTTATCTATCTATAATTATATATGTCAATACAATGCAAGTTTTTACCACACGTAGTAGGCAAGGTTCCAAAGTCAAGTTAAAAAGCATTGCAGAAGACAGGTGTTTTTTTTTTTTAAGAAGACAAGTGTTTTTGTGTGATATTCATGATTGCTTGATATGCAGGGTTGCAAAGTCAAGTTTAAAAACATTGGGCCATACCGAATTGTATAGGTTTTGTTCTAGAACTTTGGGAAAATGCACTATGACTTTCTAAAAACATCTCTGACAGTTCTGTGCACATATGAAGGGCTCTTACAGAGTGTTTGATTTGTAAATATCAAATCAGTAGTACACACATTTTCTGAGACATTAGAGGAAGAAAGATTTCCAGCCAAGACTACCATTCTTCTTTTGTCTGTACTTTCCTGTGTGGGATTCATGTTGGACCCAAAGATGAATTCAATGTTGACAGGTAGTAAAAGGGGTGAGGGAGGCACTCTCAGAAGAAGAAAGTAGAAAAAGCCTACTTTGTTGTGGCATAAGCATTAAGCAACTATTTTCTATGGAACATTATTAATTATAGTAATTTAATAAAAGAATATCAAGATAACCTAGCATTCAGATAGTATTTGAAAGCTGGATAAAACCTCCACAAAGTTGTATTCTAAAATTTTTGATTTCTCTGTTGAGGACTTTTGTAATAATTCTGGATTTCATGCTTCTTATTCCAACCCAGTGGACTTCATAGGGCATTTTGGTTAAATGTATGATTCTAAAGTTTTTCCCAGGCAAGAAGTAGGCATAGAATGGTAAGACTCATTTGACCGAAATCACTGACATTTTAAAAGAAAACAGAAGCATGGCCAAGTTTGTGAAGGTTTAAGTTTGTTTAGAAGTGATTCTGTGTATGTATGGGGGAGCTTTTCTCACTGTTTCTTAAGCGATTTGGTACTTGGTTTCTTCCTGCTGCTAAGTCACGTCATTTGTGTCCGACTCTGTGCGACCCCATAGATGGCAGCCCAGCAGGCTCCTGTCCCTGGGATTCTCCAGGCAAGAACACTGGAATGGGTTGCCATTTCCTTCTCCAATGCATGAAAGTGAAAAGTGAAAGTGAAGTCGCTCAGTAGTGTCCGACTCTTTGCGATCCCATGGATTGCAGCCCACCAGGCTCCTCCATCTATGGGATTTTCCAGGCAAGAGTACTGGAGTGGGTCGCTAGTACCTTCTCCTACCACCTCCCTATCTAATTGACTTTATTTCAGCTCTCCTGTACTAGGTATTTTTGCCAGGAGCCACAAGGCCCTCAGTCTTTGTGCTATCCCCACCCGGGCCTTCTGGTGTTCCATTCCTCCCCATGTCTTTTCCATCTGTTTGGATGGATCACCATACTGGCTTTCCAGATGTTTGGGCTTGAACTGGACAAGAGTCTGTTTTGGATTCAGTCCCTCCTTTGCCAGTGCTGGAGTAGAAACTCACCAGTCTGTTAAATCAGTGCTTATGGGAAAAACTTAGAGGATACTGAAAGGGCTTTGCTTCATTTCCCCAATGCTATACTTTTACAGGGGCTTTCTCAAGGTCAAAGTCCATCTTTAAAGTCTACATTTCAGTGTTTCCCAATCTTTCTACTACCAATAGTCTCTCTTACAATTTTCTTTCCTTATCCCATTTTTAAAAAAAGAGTTTTGTCTACCAAAAAGTATAACCAAGGTTATATTTTCCTATTAATTAAAGTTTATGTTTAGCTTGATATAAGTGTTAATATTTGCACCCTAGTTGATGTGAGTACAATCATGAACAGAGAAACTTGATGTTTTAGCCTGTGCATTTACATTTTGATAAANCAAGGTTATATTTTCCTATTAATTAAAGTTTATGTTTAGCTTGATATAAGTGTTAATATTTGCACCCTAGTTGATGTGAGTACAATCATGAACAGAGAAACTTGATGTTTTAGCCTGTGCATTTACATTTTGATAAATGTATGAATTATAAAGAGAATTTTGATACTGAAAAGCTCTAGGACCCCAAGTGGATCGAGGATCCCAGGATGGGAAAATCATTTAAACTAAAGAAATGATTCTAATGGTAAAGATTTCAGTAGGTGGTATTATTTCAGGCTCATTGGGAGATTTTGAAGGGAAATGGGAATTTGACCTGCTGCTCAATTCATACTGAATGGACACTTGCCAGTGTTTATTAACACATACCTTCTCTTATGCTCATTCATGCTTATGTGTGATATATATGAAAATTTTCTCCTTGTAGAGGTATAATTTAGGGAGATGTTTTCTTTGAAATATAATTTTGTATGATAATTTGTGATATGAACTTAGTCATCACTCTTCTCCAAAGTTAGCAGATTGTAGAGAATAATTTTAAACTACTCCTAGATGAGTTTCAAAAAATATGCTAAATATCAAGGATTGAATGATTAAGACAAGACAAATGCCAATTTTCCCTTCCCTCCATTCCCACCAAAAGATGGTTTTATTAGCACCATTTTCCAGCAAGGGAAATCCTTAACCACACAAGCTGTGTTTATTATTGAGGACTGACCTTTCTACCTGTGGCCTTTTGAAGAAATAAAGGATCTAACACTTTATAATATTTAAGGAAAGCCAAGAAAGAGTCTGTGTTATTATGGGATGCAACAAACTGGAAAGTCAGGAGCTAGAGTGGAGGAATCTTTATAAATAGCTACGAGAAACACCAGAGAGTTAGTGTTGAGAGGGATGTTGCATATCTACATTGCTGTCAGATTTTACTAATGGAAACACATTAGTACTAGAACAAATTGTATGGTTTTCAGATATCAACAATAAAGGAGAGGAGAGATAAATTTAGGCTTAAGAAAAAAAAATCACATTCTTGAAATGCTATATGCTAAAGAGTGAGAGCGAACAAATTGTTGGAAATGGCAAGAAAGTAACTCTCAGGGTACTTGGTAAACAGGATAGCAAATATGAAAGAAGTTATTGTTGAAGAAATTGTTATACATTTATTTTTTGAACTNTGAAATGCTATATGCTAAAGAGTGAGAGCGAACAAATTGTTGGAAATGGCAAGAAAGTAACTCTCAGGGTACTTGGTAAACAGGATAGCAAATATGAAAGAAGTTATTGTTGAAGAAATTGTTATACATTTATTTTTGGAACTTAATTGGAACCAGCAGGTTTTTTCTAAATAAGCACTTAATTTCAGAATTGTTTTCAATAAGCAGAAAAATTGCAGTTGGCAGAGACTTCTCATATACCCCATATTCAACTTTCTCTGTTATTAACACTTTACATTAGTATAGTGTATTTACCATAGTAAATGAATGAATGAATGAATGAATGAATATTGATACATCATCTCCGACTGATAGCCATACTTTATTTGAATTTCCTGCTTTCCCCTATGTTGTCTTTCTGCTCTCAGGTCCCATCCAGGATACGATGGGACATTTATTTGTCATGTGTCCCTTGGACTCCTCTAGGTTGTGATAGCTTTTCAGACTTTTCTTGTTTTTGCTGACCTTGACAGTATTGAGTAGAGGTCAGGTATTTGGAAGAATGTACCACACTAGGGCTTGGTCTGATGTACTTCTTATGATTACACTGGGGTTGTGGGTTTTGGCGAAAAAAGACCATAGAGATGAGGTGCCATTCTTATTACACACTATCACTGTGACTTTTTGCTGTTGGTGGGAACCTTGACTACCAGGATGCAGTAGTGTGTATTTTTCAGATTTCTCCATTGCAGAATGACTNTACACTGGGGTTGTGGGTTTTGGCGAAAAAGACCATAGAGATGAGGTGCCATTCTTATTACACAGTATCACTGTGACTTTTTGCTGTTGGTGGGAACCTTGACTACCAGGATGCAGTAGTGTGTATTTTTCAGGTTTCTCCATTGCAGAATGACTTTTTTTTTCTCCTTTCCCATACTTTTTGGAATGAAGCTACTATAAGCAGCCATTAGCTAAAAAGTGGGGAGGTATTTGGAATTCTGCATGAGAGACTGTCTGCTCTCCCCATTTCTGCTTGAGAGACTGTCTGCTCTCCCCACTTATTTATTTATTCAATCATTTATTCACATCAATGTGAACTCATGGATATTATCTCATATTTGGGATCATAAATCACTACTTAATTTCTTTGTTCAAATTGTTCCAGCTTTGGCAATGGAAACTCTTTCATGTGGCTCCTGTGTCCTGTTGACATACTCTGATCATTTTTAATTTTTTTTTTTTTGACTACTTCCTTACTTCTGGTGCTACAAGAATCTCCAGTCTCATTTTGTATATTTCCTGCCTCAGTCTGAGAATCAGCTATTTCTCCAGAAAGCCCTGGTTCTCTTCCTCAGAGAGTGGTATTATTAATCAAGCTGTGGGGACTCAGTAGAGACTGTCCTCAAGTCTCAGTGTGGGCAGAAAATGACCTATGAGCTATCTTACTCCCTAACAAGCCCTTCTCCTCATTTCATGGAAAGCCTGGAAAAATACAGAAAGAGGTCAAAGAAAATGAAAACTGACTGAGCTATTTGCCCAGGAAGGCTTGATACAAGAGATTGACTTGCAGGGGTCTGCAATTTAACCTACAATAGTCATAAAATCAGTTCAAACATGTATTTTTTTGCTGAAGATATTCTCAGCCTGGCATTTGCAAACCTCATTTCACCTCACCTCAGGAGAACTTGGCTTGCATAGCATAAGTGTGTGTGGGTTTATAGCCTACAGTTTGAATTTCACTGCACACAATTTAGTTTCACTTCATAACTGAGCCCCTGAATAAATGTGTTTTTTCATCAAACCAAACAAACAAAACCACCCTTGAGCTAAAAGGCATAGAATGGCTATCCAAGAACTCAATAAAATGCCCACTTGCCATGCCATTTGACCAGCATGGTGCAAACCAGCCATCACACGAGTCTCTGCTGGGGGAGCTGTATGTATGTCGGTGTGATCAGAGGTGTGTTGCAAGGGAAACTTGGCCAGGTGCTTTTGTAAGCCATGATTCTCTTGGAGAGTGAGAAGAAAAAAAAGCTTTTAAAGTAGAATTAACATAAAAGAAGTATGTATACAATTGTATAATAATCATAAAAAATGTTGTGGTCAACTAGTCTAGCCTCTTTATTTTATAGAGAAAGTTGACAGTGTTAGTTGCTTTGCTGCTGCTGCTGCTGCTGCTAAGTTGCTTCAGTCGTGTCTGACCCCATAGACAGTAGCCCACAAGGCTCCCCCGTCCCTGGGATTCTCCAGGCAAGAACACTGGAGTGGGTTGCCATTTCCTTCTCCAATGCATAGAAGTCAGTCGTGTCCAGTTCTTTGTGACCCCCTGAACCCTGCCAGACTCCACTATCCATGGAATTCTTCAGGCAAGAATACTGGATGGTTAGCCATNCAGCATGCTAGGCCTCCCTGTCCATCACAAAATCCTGGAGCTTGCTCAAACTTATGTCCCTCATGTCAGCGATGCCTTCCAACCATCTCATCCTCTGTCGTCCCCTTCTCCTCTTGCCTCCAATCTTCCCCATAATCAGGGTCTTCTCCAATGAGTCAGTTCTTTGCATCAGGTGGCCAAAGTATTGGAGTTTCAGTTTCAGCATCAGTCCCTCCAATGAATATTCAGGACTGATTTTCTTTAGGATGGACAGGTTGGATCTCCTTGCTGTCCAAGGGACTCTCGAGAGTCTTCTCCAACACCACAGTTCAAAAGCATCAATTCTTTGGCACTTAGCTTTCTTTATAGTCCAACTCTAACCTACATACATAACTGCTGGAAAAACCATAGCCTTGACTAGATGGAACTTTGTTGGCAAAGTAATGTCTCTGCTTTTGAATATGTTGTCAAGGTTAGTCAGAGCTTTTCTTCCAAGGAGCAAATGTCTTTTAATTTCATGGCTATATTCACCATCTGCAGTGATTTTGGAGCCCAAGAAAATCAAGTATGTTACTGTTTCCACTCTTTCCCCATCTATTTGCCATGAAGTGATGGGACCAGATGCCATGATCTTAGTTTTCTGAATGTTGAACTTTAAGCCAACTTTTCCAGTCTCCTCTCTTACTTTCATCAAGAGGCTCTTTAGTTCTTCTCCGCTTTCTGCCATAAGAGTGGTGTCATCTGCATATCTGAGGTTATTGATATTTCTCCGAGCAGTCTTGATTCCAGCTGTGCTTCATCAAGCCCAGCATTTCGCATGATGTACTCTGCATATAAATTAAATAAACAGAGTGACAATATATAGCCTTGACGTACTCCTTTCCAGATTTGGAACCAAATCTGTTATTCCATGTACAGTTCTATCTGCTTCTTGACCTGCATGCAGATTTCTCAGAAAGCAGGTCAAGTGGTCTGGTATTCCCATCTCTTTAAGAATTTTTCACAGTTTGTTGTGACCCACACATCAAAGGCTTTGGCATAACCAATAAAGCAGAAGTAGATGCTTTTCTGGAACTCTCTTGCTTTCTCAGTGATCCAGTGGATGTTGGCATTTGCTCTCTGGTTCCTCTGCCTTTTCTAAATCCAGCTTGAACATCTGGAAGTTCATATATCATGTACTTTTGAAACTTGGCTTGGAGAATTTTGAGTATTACTTTACTAGTGTGTGAGATGAGTGCAATTGTGTGGTAGTTTGAGCATTCTTTGGCATTGCCTTTCTTAACGATTGGAATGAAAACTGACCTTTTCCAGTCCTGTGGGCACTGCTGAGTTTTCCAAATTTGCTGGCATGTTAAGTGCCACACTTTCACAGCATTATCTTTTAGGGTTTGAAATAGCTCAACTGAAATTCGATCACCTCCACTAGCTTTGTTCAGAGTGATGTTCCTATGGCCCACTTGACTTCACATTCCAGGATGTCGGGTTCTAGGGGAGTGATCATACCATCATGGTTATCTGGGTCATGAAGATCTTTTTTGTATAGTTCTTCTGTGTATTCTTGCCACCTCTTCTTAATATCTTCTGCTTCTGTTAGGTCCATACCCTTTCTGTCCTTTATCGACCCCATCTTTGCTTGAAATGTTCCCTTGGTATCTCTAATTTTCTTGAAGAGATCTCTAGTCCTTTCCATTCTATTGAAGGGCCTAGGTGCAATAAAAATAGGGATAAAATCAGGCAGGTAAATTTTTTACAATTTAAAAGCTACCTGGAACCAGCTGCATTTCTTTTTTATTAGTATAATTTGTTTTACTCATCCTACATAAGCTTTCAAACACAGAAGGTGACTTGAGGTATTCAGTCCTTTAAGCTACACCTTGAACTTGTGCCTGGCTGGTGAAATCTCACGGTCCAAGGATTCCTTTTCACTGTGTTTTCTGGTTATTTCCTGCTGCTTAGCATACTACCCCAAGTGTAATGGCTTAAATTTCTGTTTTGATTGTGAGGGTCAGAAATTTAGATGTGGCATGGTGAGATAGCACGTTTCTGTTCTCAGGGTCGAGGGTGTCCGTCAGGACCCCTCGAACGTCTGGGACCTGGAGCAGCTGGGGCTGGTAGAGCATCTTTTTTTTATATATGGTCTCAGGGCTTCTTCCTGTGGCATCTGCGTGTGGTCTCTAGCATGGTGGCCTC
The DNA here is from genome assembly GCA_006410735.1 of Raphicerus campestris. Taxonomy (NCBI): domain Eukaryota; kingdom Metazoa; phylum Chordata; class Mammalia; order Artiodactyla; family Bovidae; genus Raphicerus; species Raphicerus campestris. The sequence continues at coordinate 153,053 of SJYW01000524.1, read as the reverse complement.
AGGTAGCAAGATTTCTTACACAGTGGTTCAGAGTTCTGAGAGTGAGTATTCCAAAAAATCATGGTAGAAGTTGGAATTTCTTTTATAATTTGTTCTTGGAAGTTAGGCAGCATCACTCTGTCATAATTGGTCTCTCAGAGCCAGTCCTCGTTGAGCATGGCAGGTGACAACACACAGACGTGAATACTGGGTGATGTGCATTACAGAGTGAAGGAGTCAGGGGCATTTGGGAGACTGGCCACCACACTGAGTCATTACCCAGGCTGGTAAGCCCCTCTTCTTCAGTTCACTATAATGACTCTTCTTAGAACTGAAGACCTAGTTTTCTCCCAGGCATCTCCCTTTCCCCACCCCACCCTATCTCCTTCTCTTCCAATATTTTTTCTAGGGCAGCTTGAGATAAAAGTTCTATCTGATCATGGCTGTTCATGTTTAAAAGCTCTTCTGTGGCATACTATTGCTCTTAGGATAAAGACCTTCATTTAGCAAATATTTATTGAGTGCTCATTCTGTCTCCAGCAAACGTTCCAGGCCCCTGGGGTTTCACAGTGAACTGACAGAAACTCCTGTCCTCATGGAGCTTGTGTTCTGACATGTGTGTGTGTGTGTGGAACAAAGTAAATAAGAACAAGTATTTTCTATGATGTATTAGGGATAAATATAAACTAGGTAAAAGAAAGGGAAAGGATGGGGAAAGCCTCACTGAGGGGACAGTGTTTGAAAAGAAAACTCGAAGTAGGTGAGAGTGTGAGCCACATGGGCATTTGAAGAAAGAGAATATGTACAGANAGAAAGGGAAAGGATGGGGAAAGACTCACTGAGGGGACAGCGTTTGAAAAGAAAACTCGAAGTAGGTGAGAGTGTGAGCCACATGGGCATTTGAAGAAAGAGAATATGTACAGAAGAGGAGTATCAAGTGCAAAGACCATGAAGGAGAGCATGCGTGCCCTTCCAGGAAAGCTGGGATATTGAGTCTGGGGCATGCAGAGTGAGAACGAGAGTGATGGGGGAGAAGTCAGAGATCTAACAGAATTCTAGACCATGTTGGGCTTATAGAAAACACTATGTACTTCACTTTTCACTCTGAGATAGGGAACCTTTCAAACTCCTGCTTTCAAAGGATCACGCTTAGCAGGCAAAGGGAAAAATAGGAAGACTGTTTTCATGTCTACTGCAATCATCTAAAAGAGAGGAGATGCTGGCTTGGGCCAGAATGGTAAAAATGATGAGAAGTGGTACAGTAAAGGATATATTTTGCAAATAGGATGTATAAATTTTGCTGATAAATTCAACTTACAATATGAAAGAAAGAGGAGTCACAAATGATGTCAAGCAACTAAAAGGTAGAATTGCCATTGATTGAGGTGGAGGAAACTATAGGTCGAACAGATTTAAGAGAGACTTTAGTTTGGGTATGTTAAGAAGAAAATTTATCACATAACCTTCAAAGCCATGTTACCTCACCATATCCTAAGCCCCTGACCCCATGCTTCCTCCACTCCACGCTTTAGTGTCATTTTCTTGAATGACCAGCCTCCTCACCCTTAGGGCCTATATACATGGCTTTTTCTTCTCTTTGGAATGCCCACCCTACTCCCCCTCAGCCAGTTAATCCCTAGTCCTTCAAGATTTGCTCAGTTATTATTTTCTCAAAGAAGCCTTCATGATCTCTTTATCTAGGTTTATGTTCCTACAGCACCCTGGAAGTGTGTTCAATGTCTGAAGGTTACTGCTGCAAGGGTGTATGCCATGTGGGGGGACGGACCCGTCCTGGCTCCTGCCTGCAGCTTCCCTATTGTCTGCATGGTTCCGGCAGCCTGGTAGTGCTCAGTCATTGTTTCAACCTTCCCCTTTATTCAGTAGGCTTCCCTGGTGGCTCAGACGGTAAAGCGTCTGCTTGCAATGCAGGACACCCGGGTTCAATCCCTGGGTGGGGAAGATCCCCTGGAGAAGGAAATGGCAATCCACTCCAGTGCTCTTGCCTGGAAAACCCCATGGATGGGGGAGCCTGAAAGGCTACAGTCCATGGGGTCATGAAGAGTCAGACATGACTGAGCGACTTCACTTTCACTTTATTCATTCAAAGACAATACCACAACCCACAATTCTTTTTGTTTTAACAGATCGGCTTAAACTACTTTCTAGTGTAGAATCTTCAGGAGGATAGACACTGGGCTGGTGGCTCTGGAAATCCTCTCAAATGCCTGAGTATACTTTTTTTTTTTAGAATTAGCAAGGTCATATTATATTCAGACTTGTCCAAGGACTTTCTCCATTTGAATCCCCCCTAAATCTCTCAGAGGCAGATCAATTAGTGGAGGGAGGGTGTCACTGGTATTCCCCACACTCTGACTGCCATTTCTTAATGTCTTACATTTTCCCTCATGTGGCAGCTCTCAGATCCTATATCTGAAAAGCTTAGGCTCTTCCAATGAGAAGAGATGCTGATTCACAGTTAGTGAAATGTCATTTCAATTCTTCGCTACCCTTCATGGAGAATATTTGTAGAAGTGACTTTTCAGCACAGAAGGTGAGAAAGGAAATAGAAGTTATCTGAGAGATAGAAGGCAGTTTATTCTGAGCATATATTTCATAGCTTACTCTCTAGCTGTACTGATGAAAGACACACAGCAAAATATGCAAAAGGGGGAGGATGGGGGAAGGAGAAAGCTATAATGAGGCAGATAGCACTAGGTGAGACACTGCCTCTGGGTGAAACTTTATATTTTTAGTTGTGTACAGTTAAGATATAATCATTGTCAATGGATAGTGTTACTTTATTAAATAGTATACTGCAGTGTTCTGGGGCTTGAA
>SJYW01000524.1:99619-144497 GCA_006410735.1 Raphicerus campestris | reverse complement strand
GTTTGAAAAGAAAACTCGAAGTAGGTGAGAGTGTGAGCCACATGGGCATTTGAAGAAAGAGAATATGTACAGAAGAGGAGTATCAAGTGCAAAGACCATGAAGGAGAGCATGCGTGCCCTTCCAGGAAAGCTGGGATATTGAGTCTGGGGCATGCAGAGTGAGAACGAGAGTGATGGGGGAGAAGTCAGAGATCTAACAGAATTCTAGACCATGTTGGGCTTATAGAAAACACTATGTACTTCACTTTTCACTCTGAGATAGGGAACCTTTCAAACTCCTGCTTTCAAAGGATCACGCTTAGCAGGCAAAGGGAAAAATAGGAAGACTGTTTTCATGTCTACTGCAATCATCTAAAAGAGAGGAGATGCTGGCTTGGGCCAGAATGGTAAAAATGATGAGAAGTGGTACAGTAAAGGATATATTTTGCAAATAGGATGTATAAATTTTGCTGATAAATTCAACTTACAATATGAAAGAAAGAGGAGTCACAAATGATGTCAAGCAACTAAAAGGTAGAATTGCCATTGATTGAGGTGGAGGAAACTATAGGTCGAACAGATTTAAGAGAGACTTTAGTTTGGGTATGTTAAGAAGAAAATTTATCACATAACCTTCAAAGCCATGTTACCTCACCATATCCTAAGCCCCTGACCCCATGCTTCCTCCACTCCACGCTTTAGTGTCATTTTCTTGAATGACCAGCCTCCTCACCCTTAGGGCCTATATACATGGCTTTTTCTTCTCTTTGGAATGCCCACCCTACTCCCCCTCAGCCAGTTAATCCCTAGTCCTTCAAGATTTGCTCAGTTATTATTTTCTCAAAGAAGCCTTCATGATCTCTTTATCTAGGTTTATGTTCCTACAGCACCCTGGAAGTGTGTTCAATGTCTGAAGGTTACTGCTGCAAGGGTGTATGCCATGTGGGGGGACGGACCCGTCCTGGCTCCTGCCTGCAGCTTCCCTATTGTCTGCATGGTTCCGGCAGCCTGGTAGTGCTCAGTCATTGTTTCAACCTTCCCCTTTATTCAGTAGGCTTCCCTGGTGGCTCAGACGGTAAAGCGTCTGCTTGCAATGCAGGACACCCGGGTTCAATCCCTGGGTGGGGAAGATCCCCTGGAGAAGGAAATGGCAATCCACTCCAGTGCTCTTGCCTGGAAAACCCCATGGATGGGGGAGCCTGAAAGGCTACAGTCCATGGGGTCATGAAGAGTCAGACATGACTGAGCGACTTCACTTTCACTTTATTCATTCAAAGATAATACCACAACCCACAATTCTTTTTGTTTTAACAGATCGGCTTAAACTACTTTCTAGTGTAGAATCTTCAGGAGGATAGACACTGGGCTGGTGGCTCTGGAAATCCTCTCAAATGCCTGAGTATACTTTTTTTTTTTAGAATTAGCAAGGTCATATTATATTCAGACTTGTCCAAGGACTTTCTCCATTTGAATCCCCCCTAAATCTCTCAGAGGCAGATCAATTAGTGGAGGGAGGGTGTCACTGGTATTCCCCACACTCTGACTGCCATTTCTTAATGTCTTACATTTTCCCTCATGTGGCAGCTCTCAGATCCTATATCTGAAAAGCTTAGGCTCTTCCAATGAGAAGAGATGCTGATTCACAGTTAGTGAAATGTCATTTCAATTCTTCGCTACCCTTCATGGAGAATATTTGTAGAAGTGACTTTTCAGCACAGAAGGTGAGAAAGGAAATAGAAGTTATCTGAGAGATAGAAGGCAGTTTATTCTGAGCATATATTTCATAGCTTACTCTCTAGCTGTACTGATGAAAGACACACAGCAAAATATGCAAAAGGGGGAGGATGGGGGAAGGAGAAAGCTATAATGAGGCAGATAGCACTAGGTGAGACACTGCCTCTGGGTGAAACTTTATATTTTCAGTTGTGTACAGTTTAGATATAATCATTGTCAATGGATAGTGTTACTTTATTAAATAGTATACTGCAGTGTTCTGGGGCTTGAACGTGAAATATTTGGGGATATGACATTTGTCCTGAAAACCTCTCTGGAAAGCTTAATGGGCATTTAAAACAAACTAAGACATTAGCCAGAAATAGATTCTGTTGCAAAGATAAGCTGCAGGAAGGGGTCCTCTTTGCCTGCTCCAGAGAGTTGGGCTGGGCTGGCAGGGCTGTTCTGGCAGGGCTGTTCTCAGGAAATATACAAGGTGGATGGGAACTGTCACTGGCATCTCCTCCAATACCCAGGCACTTAAAAAAAAAATAAATCTTTTGGCCTTGCCATGGGGTATGTGGAATCTTATCCCCCCATGAGGGATGGAATCCATGCCCACTGCTGTGGAAACAGGGAGTCTTAACCACTGGACCACCCTGCCTAGGTACTTTGATGTAATCCTTTTCCTAATATTTTAGCAGTTCTCATCCTCTTTTCACTTGAGCTTGCCAGAGTTATTAACACTTCATCTCCAGTTCTGTAATGAAAGCCTCTATAATTTATAAAGGGATTTTGGAATCACTAACACTGTATCTTTTTTTTTATTTCTTTTTTTTATTTTGCATAATGGCTCCTCTTGAAAGTGAAAATGAAAGTGTTAGTTTCTCAGTCATGTCCGGCTGTTTGTGACCCCATGGACTGTAGCCCACCAGGCTCCTCTGTCCATGCGATTCTTTAGCCAAGAATACTGGAGTAGGTAGCCATTCCCTTCTCTAGGGGGAACTTCCCAACCAGGGATCAAACCCAAGTCTCTCACAAGGCAGGCAGATTCTATACCGTCTAAGCCACCAGGGAAGCCCTCGTAACACTCTGGAAATCCTATCATGCAGGGAAGTTTTGACATAAATTAAGGTAGGTCCAGGGTACAGGTTTTCAGTTTTCACCTTTCTGATTTTCTACTGAGCCACTCACTCAACTCCTAGTTTCTCTGTGCTTTCCTTACTCTACCCCTGAACGCCATTCTAGCCTTTCATTTCCAGTTAGAGTTGATGCTCAGAAAACTTGTGGACAAAGTGAAATTCGTCCCTTTTGGATATATTTGCCAAAATTCTTTTGGTTGAAATGACATACTTAAACTAAGTTAAAAGGGGAATTTTTGTTTAATTTAACCAGAAAGCCCAAAGGATGAAGGCATATTTGAGCGCATCCAGAGTTTCAAACAATGGGGTTGGGTTCCTGCTGTCTTGCATTCGGATGTGGGCTGCACAGCACATTCTCAGACCAGCTTCCAGTCTCAGAGAAGGCAAGGCTCTCCCCACCTTTGATATCTCCCTCCCTGATATCTGCACCCCAAAGTACCTTGGGATTCAGATTGGCAGGATGTTTTTACTAATCAGTTTTGCTTATGTGCTTATTTCTGTGTCAGGGGAGGTAAGATTCTGGGAATATTTCTACCCAAGTCACATGGGAGGGGGCAGCCCCAGCCTTGGAGAAAGAAATTCAGAGCCGACCATATAATGATGGTGATGGTATCTCCATGCTGCTCTCCCCACGTGCTGTGGAAGGTTCACCCTGCTGGGTGGGCATGTTTACATCAGGCTGTATTTCATCTCGACACTACACGCAGCCATCCCTTTCCACTTAGCAGCCTAACGCTGCTGCTCCCAACGGCAGAGCAAAGATGGATAGGTAGTTTTTTCAGCTATGGATAAGGAAGTAAGTTTCAGTTTAAAGTAGGAAAAAGCCTTTAGTAGTCTTTAAGAAGAGTTCAGAGATAAAAACTGCCTTGAAAACAGGGGCTTCTGTGCCGCTGGTTTATAAACAAGGTCTGATGTCCCTATGCAGAATGTTTTAAGAAAGGGTTTGCATGTTAGCTNTTAGTAGTCTTTAAGAAGAGTTCAGAGATAAAAACTGCCTTGAAAACAGGGGCTTCTGTGCCGCTGGTTTATAAACAAGGTCTGATGTCCCTATGCAGAATGTTTTAAGAAAGGGTTTGCATGTTAGCTAAGAGTAGAAACAAATGGTGCGCACTTCTGACTCTGTAGACAGAGTATTCTCTCTGACCATGCACATGGGCACAGATACAGGCAGGATTGATTATAACATACCTATTGAACAGATTTGAAGCTTGGTTTAGGGAAATTAGAAGGTAGGTTCTGTCATGAATTTTTTCCTATTAAATTCTTAATTGTTTCCGTTCCAAGAATCTTAAGAGGGTCTGTATTCTTCTACCTCCCCTAGTTTTCAGTTCAGTTCAGTTCAATTTAGTCACTCAGTCGTGTCCGACTCTCTCTGACCCCATGAATCACAGCACGCCAGGCCTCCCTGTCCATTACCAACTCCCGGAGTTCACTCAGACTCATGGCCATCGAGTCAGTGATGCCATCCAGTCATCTCNACACTGTGGGAAGATTCTTTACCATTTGAGCCATCAGGCAAGTCCCGTTTAGTTGCCAAGTCATGTCCGATTCTTTTGCAATCCCATGAACTGTAGCTCACCAGACTCCTCTGTTCATGGGATTTTACAAGCAAGAACTTTGGAGTGAGTTGCTGTTTCCTTCTCTGGGGGATCTTCCCGACTCAGGGATCAAACCCGTGTCTTCTGCATTGGCAGGTGGATTCTTTCCCACTAAGCCACCAGGGAAACCTATTTTATACATAGCAGTGTATATATGTCAATCCAAATCTCCCAGTTCATCCTATGTACACTTTCATTTATCAGAAGATATAAAGCTCATTATTACTCTCATTACTCTGGAAGACAAATTTTAGAATCATGCAGTGAAGATTCAAATATGATTTTACACTGTTTAAGACGTAGAGAATTACCAATAGCTCCAGAATGAATGAAGTGGCTGGGCCAGAGTGAATACGACGCTCAGTTGTGTTTGTGTCTGGTGATGAAAATAAAATCAGATGCTACAAAGAACAATATTTCATGGGAACCTGAAATGTTAGGTCCTTGAATCAAGGAAAATTGGATGCGGACAAGCAGGACGGACAAGCAGGAGATGGCAAGAACAGACATCAACTCCCTAGGAATCTGGGAACTAAAATGGACAGGAGTGGTCGAATTTAATTCAGATGACCATTAGATCTGCTACTGGGGCAAGGATCCTATAGAAGAAGCGGAGTAGCCCTCATAATCAACAAGAGTCTGAAATACAGTACTTGGGCACAATCTCAAACGTGACAGAATGATCTCAGTTCATTTCCAAGGCAAGCCATTCAATATCACAGTAATCCAAGTCAATGCCCTGATGCCCAAGAGGCTGAAGTTGATCAGTTCTATGAAAACCTAGAAGACTTCCTACACCTAAAAAAGACATTCTATTCACCTTTGGTTATTGGAATGCAAAAGTAGGAAGTCAAGATATATCTGGAGTAACAGGCAAGTTTGGTTTTGGAGAACAAAGTGAACAAGGGCAAAGGGTAACTGAATTCTGCCAAGAGAATGCATTAGTCATAGCAAATACCCTTTTTCAAGAACACAAGACAACTTTACACATGGACATCTCCAAATGATCAATACTGAAATCTAACTGATTACATTCTTTGTAGCCAAAGATGGAAAAACTGTAAACAGTCAGCAAAAACAAGACCTGGAGCTGACTGTGGTTCAGATCATCAGCTTCTCATAGCAAAATTCAGGCTGCAACTAATGAAAACTGGTAAAAAGAATAGGCCAGTCAGATACAACTTAAATCAAATCCTATATGGATTCACAGTAGAGGTAACGAATATCTATTCAAGGGACTAGATCTAATTAACAGCATGCCTGAAGAACTATGGACAGAGCTCCATAATATTTCACAGGAGGCAGCGAACAAAACCATTTAGGCTATTTCCTAAAGAAAAAGAAAAGGAGGCAAAGTGGCTATCCGAGGAGGCTTTACAAACAGTGGAAGAATGAAGAGAGTAAAGGACAAGGGAGAGGGGGAAAGGTAGATCCAGTCAAATTCAGAGTCTCAAAACATAGCTAGAAGAGACAAGGAGGCCTTCTTCAATGAACAATGCTTAATAATAGAAGAAAACAACAAAAGGGGAAAGACTAGAGATCTCTTCAGGAAAATTGGAAACATCAATGGAGCATCCCACCCAAAGATGGGCACAATAAAAGATACAAATGGTAGAGACCTCATAGATGCTGAAGAGATCAAGAAGAGATGGAAACAATATATGGAAGAATGTATTGAAAAAAGATGAAAAAAGATCTTAAGGAACCAGATTACTGTGATGACGTGGTTAGTCACCCAGAGCCAAACATTCTGGAGTGCGAAGTCAACTGGGCCTTAAGAAGCACTGCTGTTAATAAAGCTAGTGGATGTGATGAAATTCCAGAAGAACTACTCAAATCCCTAAAGGATGATACCATCAAGCTTTTGCATTCATTATGCCAGCAAATCTGAAAGACTCAGCATTTGCCACAGGACTGGAAAAGGTCAATCCTCATCTCAGTTCCCAGGAAGGGTAGTACCAAAAAATGTGCTAACCATCAGACAATTGCATTCATCTCCCATGCTAGTAATGTCATGCTTAAAATCTTGCATGCTAGAGTTCAATATTATGCGAACCAAGAACTTCCAGATGTCCAGGTTGGGTTTAGGAAAGGAAGAGGAACTAGAGATCAAATTGCCAACATCAGTTGGATTATAGAGGAAACAATGGAATTTCAGAAAAACATCTGTGTCTATTTCATCTACTATGCTAAAGCCTTTGTGTGGATCATGACAAATTGTGGAAAACTCTTGGATGGGAATACCAGGCCATCTTACCTGTCTCCTGAGGAACTTGTATGTGAGTCAAGAAGCGACAGTTAGAACCCTATATGATACAACTGATTGATTCAAGATTGAGAAAGGAGTACGACTGGGCTATCTGCTGTCACCCTGTGTGTTTAACCTGTATGCTGAGCACATCATGAGAAATGCCAGTCTGGATGAGTTACAAGTCGAAATCAACATAGGTGGGAGAAACATCAACAACCTCAGATGTGTGGATGATACCACTCTAATGGCAGAAAGCAAAGATAAACTAAAGAGCCTCTTGATGAGGGAGAAGGAGGAGAGTGAAAGAGCTGGCTTAAGACTCAGTATTAAAAAAAAAGCAAAAACCAAGATCATGGCATCCTGCTCCATTACTTCACGGCAAAAAGAAGGGGAAAAGGTAAGAGCAGTGACAGATTTCTCTTCTTGGGCTCCAGACTCACTGCAGATGCTGACTGCAGCCACGAGATCAGAAGACAATTGTTGTTGGAAGGAAAGCTATGACAATCTAGGCAGTGTATTGAAAAGCAGAGACATTACTCTGCCTACAAAGGTTCATCTAGTCAAGGCTGTGGTCTTCCCAGTGGTCACATACAGTTGTGAGAGCTGGACTGTAAAGGCAGTGCCAAAGAATTAATGCCTTTGAACTGTGGTGCTGGAGAAGACTTCTGAAAGTTTCTTGGACAGCAAAGAGATCAAACCAGTAAATCTTAAGGGAGATAAACCCTGAATATTCACTGGAAGGACTGAAGCTGAAGCTCCAGTATTTTGGTTATCTGATGTGAACAGATGACTCATTGGAAAAGTCCCTGATGCTGGGAAAGATTGAGGGCAGAAGAAGAAGAGGGTGTCAGAGGATGAGGTGGCTGGATGGCATCACCAATGCAATGAACATGAACTTGGGCAAACCCCGGGAGATGGTGAGGGACAGGGAGGCCTGATGTGCTGCAGTCCACAGGTTGCAGAGAGTTGGACACAACGGAGCAACTGAAGAACAATAGCAAGACTTAGAGCAAATTGCTGACCTAATTTTAATTTTCTTTGAATTGTTAAATTTCTTTGCTGGGTTGTTTTAAAATTTAAAGGAGATATTGATATTATATATAAGCAACCTAATATAGCATTTGACACTTCACAGAGAGACCCTCTCTAAATGGTGATTTTTCTTTTTCTATGTTTATCTGTTTACTCTTCACCATAAGCCTACAGACAGTGTGGATTATATTTTATGCATATTTGTGTTCTAGAGCTTTAGAGAGTCCTGTATTCCTTCGTGGATTTCAATATTTGAGTACATTATCTTCTTGTCTTTCCTTATCTAACAAATGAGAACATAAATACACTTCTTCCACTTTCAGAATTGGTTGTTAAGAACACATAAGGTAGTTGATATGAATGTACTTCACTTAATGCATCAATGGCTTGGGGTGGGGTTAATGTACTCAATTGTTAAAAGGGCAGAGGAATGAGTAGGCAACTTGGTTTGTTAATGATTCTCATGCAACCATTAGTTTTAATTACATGTCCAGTTGTGGGAGCTGATTCTAAGCCTCTCACTTGCTATAACTGATTTTGCCAATAAGGATATATTTTTTTTGCAGGCAAACCACATGATACATAAACTCATGCATTTTCAACTGATCAAAAATTCCTGGGAGTATAAAATGCAACAGAATATAGAATAAAAAGAATGGGACTTACACAACGAAGGAATAAAGGCATTAGTTTTTTTTTTTTTTTTCTTTCTCATGAGGAGTGAAGGATTAAAATCAAAACAAGTTAGCATAATTTCCTGTTAAGAGATACAGAAGACCATTTATGGGAATTAGGCTAGAGGAACACATTGACAGGTTAGACACTTTCATTTGAGAGAGATTTGACTAAGATGAAAGCTGGTGAAAGTGGTTACTGCATAAATTGGTATCCATAAGCCTAACTGGTTCAATGGTTTTGACTATACTGTTGGGTTAATTTGGTCAAACAGCTTGTAAGTTAGACTCATTTGAATGATTTACTCCATTAAAATAATTCTCTAGTAATTGGTTTTATCATCAATGGTAAGACATTATTGTCAACTCTTCAGTTGACAATACTGACAAACTGAAAGAGTCTTGTGGAAAGAGTTTTGTGTGCTAATTTAGCCCAGGACTTTATTGTTGAAAAACATCATCATTAGCTCATTCTCTGTTAAAGTATTTTTCCAGTTGTCAGTGGATGGGTTTCACAATTTGTCTGGAACGTTCAGGCATGCTTTCTGCTTTTCCTAGGCAGCAGCACAGACACATACTAAGGTGGTTCAGTGATTCGTGAGATTATTTCTAAACAGAAATTCTGAAGGCAGTGTGATGGGCTTGTCAGATTTTAATGCTGTCCTGAGTTTATCTGTCTCATGAGGAATTTAGATATTCACATTGTAGGTTGTTGGAGGGTCATGCAATAGATGCTGTTCTGCCAAGCACAACATTTTAAGCGCCATAATTGTGAAAGGTATTTTGGAATGAAAAGTACTCAGCTGTTTGGGAATAATGTTTTTTTTCTTTTCTTTTCAAAATTTTTAAAAAAGTGAACAAGTGTTTTTTGAAACCCACAGGATGAATATTTTTCCAGAGGGAAGCTTGTGGAGAGTAACTGTGGCTTGTTCCCTCATGTTGAAAGAATGAGAAAAGAGCTTTTAAAAAAGTAATAGAAAATATTTTTCATGAAGAAAATTTTCCTGTTTTTGTTCCTCTGAAAATGTGGCTTTTCAGTTTTAACTGGGATTCCAGCCATTTGGAGTTAATGTCNGCTGGCTTAAGACTCAGTATTAAAAAAAAAGCAAAAACCAAGATCATGGCATCCTGCTCCATTACTTCACGGCAAAAAGAAGGGGAAAAGGTAAGAGCAGTGACAGATTTCTCTTCTTGGGCTCCAGACTCACTGCAGATGCTGACTGCAGCCACAAGATCAGAAGACAATTGTTGTTGGAAGGAAAGCTATGACAATCTAGGCAGTGTATTGAAAAGCAGAGACATTACTCTGCCTACAAAGGTTCATCTAGTCAAGGCTGTGGTCTTCCCAGTGGTCACATACAGTTGTGAGAGCTGGACTGTAAAGGCAGTGCCAAAGAATTAATGCCTTTGAACTGTGGTGCTGGAGAAGACTTCTGAAAGTTTCTTGGACAGCAAAGAGATCAAACCAGTAAATCTTAAGGGAGATAAACCCTGAATATTCACTGGAAGGACTGAAGCTGAAGCTCCAGTATTTTGGTTATCTGATGTGAACAGATGACTCATTGGAAAAGTCCCTGATGCTGGGAAAGATTGAGGGCAGAAGAAGAAGAGGGTGTCAGAGGATGAGGTGGCTGGATGGCATCACCAATGCAATGAACATGAACTTGGGCAAACCCCGGGAGATGGTGAGGGACAGGGAGGCCTGATGTGCTGCAGTCCACAGGTTGCAGAGAGTTGGACACAACGGAGCAACTGAAGAACAATAGCAAGACTTAGAGCAAATTGCTGACCTAATTTTAATTTTCTTTGAATTGTTAAATTTCTTTGCTGGGTTGTTTTAAAATTTAAAGGAGATATTGATATTATATATAAGCAACCTAATATAGCATTTGACACTTCACAGAGAGACCCTCTCTAAATGGTGATTTTTCTTTTTCTATGTTTATCTGTTTACTCTTCACCATAAGCCTACAGACAGTGTGGATTATATTTTATGCATATTTGTGTTCTAGAGCTTTAGAGAGTCCTGTATTCCTTCGTGGATTTCAATATTTGAGTACATTATCTTCTTGTCTTTCCTTATCTAACAAATGAGAACATAAATACACTTCTTCCACTTTCAGAATTGGTTGTTAAGAACACATAAGGTAGTTGATATGAATGTACTTCACTTAATGCATCAATGGCTTGGGGTGGGGTTAATGTACTCAATTGTTAAAAGGGCAGAGGAATGAGTAGGCAACTTGGTTTGTTAATGATTCTCATGCAACCATTAGTTTTAATTACATGTCCAGTTGTGGGAGCTGATTCTAAGCCTCTCACTTGCTATAACTGATTTTGCCAATAAGGATATATTTTTTTTGCAGGCAAACCACATGATACATAAACTCATGCATTTTCAACTGATCAAAAATTCCTGGGAGTATAAAATGCAACAGAATATAGAATAAAAAGAATGGGACTTACACAACGAAGGAATAAAGGCATTAGTTTTTTTTTTTTTTTCTTTTCTCATGAGGAGTGAAGGATTAAAATCAAAACAAGTTAGCATAATTTCCTGTTAAGAGATACAGAAGACCATTTATGGGAATTAGGCTAGAGGAACACATTGACAGGTTAGACACTTTCATTTGAGAGAGATTTGACTAAGATGAAAGCTGGTGAAAGTGGTTACTGCATAAATTGGTATCCATAAGCCTAACTGGTTCAATGGTTTTGACTATACTGTTGGGTTAATTTGGTCAAACAGCTTGTAAGTTAGACTCATTTGAATGATTTACTCCATTAAAATAATTCTCTAGTAATTGGTTTTATCATCAATGGTAAGACATTATTGTCAACTCTTTAGTTAAGACTGAAAGAGTCTTGTGGAAAGAGTTTTGTGTGCTAATTTAGCCCAGGACTTTATTGTTGAAAAACATCATCATTAGCTCATTCTCTGTTAAAGTATTTTTCCAGTTGTCAGTGGATGGGTTTCACAATTTGTCTGGAACGTTCAGGCATGCTTTCTGCTTTTCCTAGGCAGCAGCACAGACACATACTAAGGTGGTTCAGTGATTCGTGAGATTATTTCTAAACAGAAATTCTGAAGGCAGTGTGATGGGCTTGTCAGATTTTAATGCTGTCCTGAGTTTATCTGTCTCATGAGGAATTTAGATATTCACATTGTGGGTTGTTGGAGGGTCATGCAATAGATGCTGTTCTGCCAAGCACAACATTTTAAGCGCCATAATTGTGAAAGGTATTTTGGAATGAAAAGTACTCAGCTGTTTGGGAATAATGTTTTTTTTCTTTTCTTTTCAAAATTTTTAAAAAAGTGAACAAGTGTTTTTTGAAACCCACAGGATGAATATTTTTCCAGAGGGAAGCTTGTGGAGAGTAACTGTGGCTTGTTCCCTCATGTTGAAAGAATGAGAAAAGAGCTTTTAAAAAAGTAATAGAAAATATTTTTCATGAAGAAAATTTTCCTGTTTTTGTTCCTCTGAAAATGTGGCTTTTCAGTTTTAACTGGGATTCCAGCCATTTGGAGTTAATGTCTTAAATGCTTGTTGAGTGATATGTCCTCATTCACCAGGAAGGGGTGTGAAAGTAGCTCATCCCACACACTGAAGAAGACAATTTTTTCCTTTGTTGCATTTTGTGTTCAGTAGTTGGATCAGAATTTTTTTCAAAGTAGTGAAAGTCTCTCAGTTGTGTCTGACCCTCAGAGACCCCATGGACTGTCCATGGAATTCTCCAGGCCAGAATACTGGAGTGATAGCCTCTTCTCCAGGGCATCTTCCCAACCCAGGGATTGAACTCAGGTCTCCTGCATTGCATGTGGGTTCTTTACCAGCTGAGCTACCAGGGAAGCCCAAGAATACTGGAATGGGTAGCTTATCCTTTCTCCATTGGATCTTCCTGACTCAGGAATTGAACCAGGGTCTCCTGCATTACAGGTGGATTCTGTACCAGCTGAGTTCAGTTGTTCAGTAGTTGGATGAGAATTTTTTTCAAAGTAAAGTGTTGATAAAAGTGTATGTTTAATTTATTCTCAGTTAAATTTTACAGAAGAGAGAATTTGTAATGGTAAAGTATAATCTATTAATTTATGTTCTCCTTTCTTTTTTAATTGTTAAGGTGGGTGAGACCAGCTGATGATTATATTTCTTACTTCATGGTACACCATTATCATCAATCTATGTAAACTTGTCTTTAGTCTTATTTTTCTAAATTGATTAATTTAATTCTATTTCTGCCCTCAAATGCATCCATCTTTGTCCACAAACCTCTAGCATGTTGAATTGCCTGTGTGTGCTTTTAAAAACTAGTGTTGGTTTTTGTGTTCATGTTTTAATGTGCACAGTTATATATTGTCTATAATTACATTGCTATATAAAGTTTCATTATATCTCACTCAGCATTAATATTGAACTCCATCCATGTTGCTTTATGTTACTTCTGAAAACCACATAGTTTTCCATTGTGCACAAGTACTCTATTTCACTTTTTATTCCAAATTAATGGACTTTCTTTCAACTCTTTCCTACTGCAAACAATGCTGCAATGAATGTTCTCATACATGGACCTGTGCATTTTTTCCACAAAATAGCCAAAATATAAACTCTCTCCATTCCTACTTAATATTAATTTTTTGCTGGAAGTAAATTCATTTTTTAGGTTAGTGATTTATTTGGCTGTCTTTTTTTTTGGTACGTTGGAATTTTAGTTTACAGCCTTGAGTTGTGCTGTTTGCTCTTTCTCTGCACTCTTACTTGCTACCTAGCAGTTTTTCAGATAGCTCCAGGTGTACATTGAGCTTTCTCCACACTCTGATAATTGGTATCACTGAGCTGTGGACATAGGACTGAGGTCCTATTTGGAAAGCTAATTTTTCTCCCTTCTGTTTCTTGAGTGTTCAGGCATCCTTAGGCAGCAGTTTCAGTTTATATCATCTCAGCTTTCTTTCATAAGGACAGCTCCAGTCCAGTTCTGGCTTTAAGCAGTCAGCCTGACTTAGATTCTTTTCTCATCTTGAGTACTTCGGCTTCCCATTATTTAATCATACTGATTCTTCCTGGCTGCATAACATCCTTGTTACATAGCATCTCTACCAAAAGTAGACAGTTATGAATTTTTAAACCTTTTCTTTTATCTATATCATTTTTGCTTGGGCACTTGACATGCCATTAAAAATCCACACATATTGCTGGCCCTTGAAGCTCTGGTTCTTCCTTTAAGTTATTGTTTTTTTACAAGTTGAAGTTTTTCTTTTTAGATACTTGTAGTTCAAATGACATGGAGTTCAGAATTGGGTTGAAAGGTCCTGAAAATATGTCTAATTCATATTCTTTGCTATTGCAGAAACAGTCTTTGTTCGTTGCACAAGTCTTCAGAGAATAACAGCCCATCTATAAGGCAGATATCAGATTTGTTCACTGCTTTATTTAGCCTGACAGGATGTAGCTTGAAGTTCTAATTAAATGACTTTTCAAATTTAAGAAATAGAAATGTACATGTGACTCTTTAGTTTTAAATCAGGAAAGATTGAAGGCAAAAGGAGAAGGAAGTGACAGAGGATGAGATGGTTAGATAGCATCATTGATTCAGTGGACATGAATTTCAGCAAACTCCAGGGGACAGTGGAGAACAAAGGAGTCTCGTGTGTTACAGTCCATGAGGTCATTAAGAGTCGGACACGACTTAGTGACCAAACAACAATAACATCCTTCACTTCCTGTATTGAGTACATCAATAAAGTTTCATTAGCTTCATGGCCTAATAATGCTCTTGAATCCTTCATTTATCTTTGTATTCACTTCTAATGATGCCATCGTCACAGCTGTAGTTTCTTACCTGGTTTTCTTGACTGGTCTCCATACATTCACTCTGGCCTCCTTCCAATTAGTATTTCACACCTTTATGATTTCTTTGAACTGCAAAACTGACCATTTTCTGCATAAAAAAATTCTTTAATGATACCTCACTGCTCGGAGGCTGGTTTCTGTATACATCTTCAGGCTTGAACTTACATGTATGCACTGAAACTACACAGATATCCCCAACCCCCAGTTTTGTCATGGAGTATTTGTACATATGATTTTATATATGTGAAAGTTCTTTTGGTGGTATTGTGGTGTATTAAAAATGTGCACAAATTCCTGACACTCCTCCCATTGAGAGGTGGTGTTCATTTTCCTTCTGTTACATCTGGGCTGGACTATAATTACTTTGACCAAGGAAGTACAGTGGAAGTGATGTTGTATAGCTCTGGCACTAAACTTTAAGAGTGATTGCTTCCACTTAGTCTCTTAGAGCCTGAGCTGCCACTTTACAAGTTTGACTATCTGTATGGACAGAGAATATAGAAGAGAGGCTGGAGAAGGGGCCCAGCTAAGCCCAGTTTTCACAGGCACATCCCTGCCTAGAAGCCAGCCATGTGAATGAAGCCATCTTGGACCCTCCAGCCCAGCTGTCAATTGAATATCATGGGATAAGCCCACATGATGCCACATGGAGCAGGAAATTATTCAGTTAAAATCCTGACCCACAAAATTTTAAGAAATAACAATAAACTGTTGCTATAAGCTATTAAGCTTTTTTGTTGTTGATAAGTAACTAGAAGAGCCACCTTTCCCTGACAACCTTGATAACGCATGTATCCATGTCATGTTTCCTAATGCCAGCTCAAACATCTTATCCTTGGAGAAACTAATTCCCGCTATTATTTATACTCTCATGAGAACAGGCTCCTCTCCCTTGTAGTATTTGCTATAGTTGAATTTTGTATTAGGTTGATGAAAATATGATTAATAGTGGTGTTTATGAGAAAGACAGGGATTGCTTCATTTTTATTGTTTATCATTGTGCTTCTAGCACCTAACTCTGTCTGGCACACAGTTTTGTTCAATAATGGATTGCTGAATGATTGATTCAATGAATGAATGAATCCAAAATCTATAGGTGTGGCCGGGAGTGATTCAGTGCAAGTAAACTCACAGCATTTTCTTGTCAGGCAGGAAGAATAGGTGACTATAGATTCCATTTTCCTTTAAGGGGGATAGATACTGAAAATAAGCCCATTCCAAAGTGTTTTATTGACTCAAGTGGAGCAAACATCTTCCCATCAGCTATAGTGTTTAGTTTTAGAGGTATTTTGGAGTGATGCAGAGAAACATGTATCCTTCTAAAAATCATTGGCCAGATTTTAAAACTGAATTGATTTATTGAGCAATTTAAATTGTCAGTTAGTGCCAAAGTTGCCGATTGGTTTGTTCTATTTCCTAAAAACATGAGTCAAATTCATTTTATGGTTGAATAAAATAAAAGTATGTTAAATAGTATATATATTTATCACATTTACATTTTATGCAAGAGAACATGCATTCTGAATCATGAAAGAAGGTAGCAACTTTCATATGAAAGTTGGCATCTGAAATGATTTCTTTCCAGGAAACTTTGAAATTTATGAGGAAGTCAAAGTCATATGAGTGAATTTTCTGTCAGTTCGTAAAATATTTATGGGTGGAATGACTCCAAAGGACTATGTCTGACGCTTTTTAAGTTTCCTTCAATCACAAAACAACCAAATTAATTAACAGAGGTTTTAAAAGATATCTGTACTCTGTTCTCCAACTTCCCAGTTGGCACAGTGGTAAAGAGTTCATCCGCCAGTGCAGGAGGCTCCAGAGACACTGGCTCGATCCTGGGTCAGGCAGATCCCCTGGAGGCAGGCCCCTTCAGTATTCTTGCCATGGAAGATTTCATGGACAGAGGAGCCTGGCAGGCTGCAGTCCATAGCGTCGCAAAGAGTCAGACATGACTGAGTGACTGAGCATGCACTACAAACACACACACATCATGTTCTAGAACATGTTAAGCATAGTATGACAATCCCTTCCACCTCCAGATTGGCTCAGTTTTAAGATACAGAAGACTTTCCCCTGCAGGCGTCATGCCTGTCCATACCCCTCACACCTGATATACAAGGGCAGAGACCTTATCTATTTATCATCCATATGACCTCAACACCTAGCACAATGAAATTCATGGATAGTGAATTTTGTTAATTGTTCCAAATTGTCCCCAATAGGAAAAGCAAAGTCAATCAAGGTGTCTATCTGCATAGAGATATGTCATGATGAAAACCATGCTTAGTTTGGGGGGAAGGTGACAGGATTGTCAGAACTTTGAGAAGTCATCTCAGAGATTATTGAAGTGCTTGCCTACTAACCTTGTCAACAAAAGGGAAGCTGAGAGATGCAGCCTAGAAGGGTGTTTATTTGTAATCTGTACACTACAAGATAATTTCTTTGTAATCCTGTCAGTGTAAATGAGAAGAAAATATTACATGCTAAAAATGTTTCCTTTAAAAAAAAAGTACTATCTATGTGTCCTTGATGTCATATGAACATATATTGGTTATCTTGCTAAAAATTAGTGTTACCTTTACATCTTGTTTATGAATATGATCAGTTTTTTTTTGTCCTCTCTTTCCCATAAATCACCATATCAAAACAAAATGAAGAGACTATGGAGAACTTCAATGTGACCTTAGAAATAAAGGTAAATTTCTGTCTTGATACATTTCAAGGCAACATTGAACAGGCCACTTACTAGCAGTGGTTCTTATTCATGGACAAATTGCTGTTCATTTTATCCTTCACTTATGAACTTGTGAAACGACATGTAATTTTAACAAAATTCTATGTACTTTTCATAATAGAGGACTCCCAACAGGATAGTCCAGTATGCCTACATGCCTCAGGCTGGTCTGTCACATAGTATCCCTGAAATGATAAGAAACTTAACGCTAAACCTTATGCTGTGATATATAAGCTGTCTACTAAGCTGTAAGCCTAGGCAACCAAACAACCATGTTATCTATAAACAATGAGTGAATTTGAAGTTGATAATATTTTTAAAAATGAAAAATGCATTTTACTCATTGTTATATAAAAGTAACGATTTTTATAGCAAGGTTTTCAAGTTCTGGTTCCTAATCAGCAGTATCAGCATTGCCTGGAAGCATGCTGGAAGTTCAAATTCTTGGTCCTTACCCCAGAACTACTGAGAAGGAAACTCTGGGGCTGCGCACAGCATTCTGTATTTTAACCAACCGTCTGATGTGATTCTGAGGCCTATTTTAGTTTGAGAGCCACTCGTCTGCAGAATTTGGTGCCATCGCACATTTAACAGAAAAAATAAATGTAGAAAGAACAGTCCAATTGAAAAAGTATCTAGATGAATATATTTGAACTTTTTATTTATATTTTATTGCTATTATTTTTATAGTAAAAGTCACCTTAATATGCATTTCCACAATAAAGTTGTCCTAATAGTCCATCAATTCATCATGTGAAACTAGTATGTTAAAGTATTAAAATACTAAGTACATAAAGTACATGCAATACTACTTTTGTGTTAAAAATAGGTGAAAAATGATATCTTGTTCATTGATGCTGAGCAATAAAGACAGTTCATCTTATAATTAAACTTGCCAGTATTTAAAGGTAATTAAACTCAGTGCTTCAAATTCTCCAATTATTGGACATAGAACCAAATGGTTCAGTGAATTTCCAAATGTACAGCTGAACAGTTCATTAGTTTATCTGAGTTTTCTTCCCTATTCTTTGGTGCATTTTACTGCCCTGATGCCGCTAGCATCTATTAAAGTGTCCTGTGACCCACACTTATATCCGTTTGTCCTTACTAATACTCACTATGGCAAATCTCTGTTAGTTGAAGGAAGAATTTCATAGGATCAAGTTAATTTCTGCTAATTGCCACTGGAAACAGTTGCTTATTTGTACCTGCTGCTGCTGCTAAGTCGCTTTAGTCATGTCCGACTCTGTGCGACTCCATAGATGGCAGCCCACCAGGCTCCCCTGTCCCTGGGATTCTCCAGGCAAGAACACTGGAGTGGGTTGCCATTTCCTTCTCCAATGCAGGAAAGTGAAAAGTGAAAGTGAAGTTGCTCAGTCATGTCCAGCTCTTAGTGACCCCATGGACTGCAGCCTCCCAGGTTCCTCCATCCATGGGATTTTTCAGGCAACAGTACTGGAGTGGGTCGCCAGTGCCTTCTCCATTTCCCACTTGGATGTATCCCAAAATTAACCTACTGGCAACTGACCTCACAAAGATGCTCTCTAGATAGCTCTTCATCTCCTGGGACTTTCTCATAGTTAATGGTGTAATAACAGCATCCTTTCAACCACGCAAAACAGACCTGGAACCATCTTAGAAAATTCCTTATCTTTGTCTTCATCCCTTAAGCCTGACACTTTGCAGCTCCGTGGACTGTAGCCTGCCAGGCCTCTCCGTCCATGAGATTCTCCAGGCAAGAACACTGCAGTGGGCCGCCATGCCCTCTTCCAGGGGATCCTCCCATCCCAAGGATCAAACCCAAATCTCCTACATCTTCCGGACTGGCAGGTGGATTCCTACCACTAGCACCACCTGGGAAGCCCCCTCATCCCCTCTGAATCATCTCCAAAAGCCACTTCTTAATTCTTTCCCACTCCCCTCTTCCTCCCTCTCCATTCTGTCACCGTCTTTGATCCGGTGGTCATCGTCCGGCTTGTGCACCGTTGCAGCCTTCCTTGGTTGTTGACTGTCTTTGTCTCTTGCCTCTGAAACTCGTCATCCATCCTCCATGAAGAGGCCGAGATGAACCTTCTAAAGCATAGAGAGACAGGGGCATTGCTTAGTTGCTCAGTCGTATCTGACTCTTTGTGACCCTTTTGGACTGTAGCCCACTAGGCTTCTACAGGTACACCAGACAGCTGGCTCCAATCAAACCTGCTGCCCAGATTCTGCATCCAGATGTCTCTCATGGCCATTATTTACCCCATTGCCTAGAATGTCCCTCACTTACCCACTTCAGGTCTTTGCTCAAATTATGCTTTCTCCCTGAGCGTTTTTCCAGCTATTCTCTATGAAATTGTGAGCATATCCCCTCTTTGGTTCAAGTATTTCCCCTACTTTTTTTTTTTTTTCTCCTTTATAGCACTCCTCACCATCCTGGGAATATTTGCTTATTTATGTCTGTCTCCATATGACTGGAATATCAGCTCCATCATTTTCATGTGTTACTCCCATCAGAGATTTCCATCTATTATTTTGCTGCTAAGTCATCATTCCTAGAATAGTGTTTGGTTTGTGCACACTTAATTAATGGTTCATAAATATTTGTTGAGTGTATGAGCAGGTGACTGAAAGATGAAAATGAGAATTTTTGCAAAGGTAGGAAATAAACAAAGGACCTGTGCTAGAAGAGACCTACCACTTACTAATAATGAACATGAGGTCAGTATCTGCTAGTTTTCAACTGAAAACAATTGAAATAGTATGCAGAGGCAGAGAGATTTTTTTCAAAGACTATGGGGCAGATATTTTGAGACATTCAAAACTTTTATTTCTTTAAATCATGTTGTATAGGTAACTAGTGATTTTTTTTTTGGTACATTTCTGCCATCATATGCTGGTTTAGTTCTGCTGGAGACTTTCTTGGCCATGTGTCCAGAACTCACTTTCATAAAGGATCACACCCCATATTTGGAAAATGTGGTCAGTTAAACCACTCATGTGGCTTTACAAAATATTATGGTAAAAATACATAGCATAAGGTACCACCTTTATCATTTTAAGTATTCAGATCAGTAGTGTGAATTATATGCTTATTATTGTAAAACTGTACTCCAAGACTTTTTCATTTTGCAAATTTGTAACTTTCTAACCATTAAACCACTTCCCTTGTGCTGCTTCCACATCCTGTTAATGCCACGCTACTTTCTATATACATTTGCCTTTATATGCCTCTTAGAATAGTCATACATTTGCCTTTTTGTGACTAGCTTATTTCACTTAGCATCATGTCCTCAAATTTCATCCATGTTGTAGTATGTGACAAAGTTTCTTTCCTTTTTAAAGGATGGATAATATTCCATTGCATGTGTATATCATGTTTGGTTTATCAGTTCCATCTGTTGGACTTTTGAGTTGCTTCCACCTCTTTGCTATTGTGAATAGTACTGCTGTGGACATGAAGTCCAAGTATCTTTTAAGTATATATTCCAAAATGGGATTGCTGGATCATATGGAATTTTATTTTTAAAATTTTTTTGAGGAATCTCATGTTTATTGTATCTGTTGCATGGTTTTATAAAACAATCAGCAGTGCACAAGGGTTTCGGATTTTGTATCTCCTCACCAACATTTGTTATTTTCTCTTATTGTTGATAGTAGCCTTCTTGATGGGTGGAGAATATCTCATTGTGGTTTTTAATTTAATTAAATTAATTTGTTTTGGGCTGTGCTGAGTTTTCACTGCTGCGTGGACTTTTCTCTAGCTGTGGCAAGAGAGAGCTCCTCTCTAGCTGCGGTGTGCAGGCTTCTCATTGTGGTGGCTTCTTTCGCTGTTCAGCATGGGCTCTAGGGTACTTAGTCTGCAGTAGCTGCAGCACTTGGGCTCAGTAGTTGTGGCTCCTGGGCTCTAGAGCATGGGCTCAATAGTTGTGGGGGCTTAGTTGCTCCATGGAATGTGGCATCTTCCCAGATCAGAGATAAAGCCCACATCTCCTGCACTGGCAGGCAAATTCTTTACTGATGAGCCACCGGGGAAGCAGTCTAGTTATGTGTGTGTGTTTTAATATATATACTTTTATATTTTAATTTTGGCTGTGCTGGGTCTTCCTTTCTGCAGGGGCTTTTCTCTAGTTGCGGAGAGTGGGGGCTAATCTCTTGTTGCGGTGCGAAGGTTTCTCATTGCGGTGGCTTCTCTTGTTGCAGAGCATGGGTTCCAGGGCACTTAGGCTTCAGTAGTTGTGGCACATGGGTTCAGCCACTCCAAGTCGTGTGGCATCTTTCCAGATCAGGGATCTAACCCGTGTCTCCTGCATTGGCAGGCAGACTTCACCGCTGAGCCACCAGCGAAGCCTCTCATTGTGGTTTTGATTTGCATTTCTCTGATGACTAGTGATGGTGAATATCTTTTCATATGCACATTGGCCATTTGTATATTATCTTTGGAGACATGTCTACTGAACTCCTTTGCCCCTTTCTAAAATTAGGTTGTTAGATGTTTTGTTGTTGAGTTGTAGGAGTTATTTACATTTTCTATATATTAACCTTTATCAGCTATATGACTTGTAAGTATTTTCTACAGTTCATAGGTTGTCTTCTCACTGTGTTGGTTGTGTTTTTTGATGCACACAAATCTTTAAGTTTGATGCAGTCTCATTTGTCTATTTTAGCTCTTATTGTCTGCTTTCTATGTCATATCCAAGGTTATCATTGCCAAGTCCGATGTCATGAAGATTTTCCCTCACATTTTCTTTTGATTGCTCATGTCATTTTACTTAGGAGCTAAATCGTCACCCTCAGTGATTTTTTTTTCTGGAAGGTGTAATTTTAACCACAAATTGTGACACTGAATGAAATGAAAGAAAACATTTATCTAAAGCAGTAGTCTGAAGAATGACAGAGCTCTAAAATATTCCCGTTGTTGAAAAACATAACATGGATGAATTATTTCAGGCTCTTTACAGTGAAAGACATAATCTTCTTTTAAAATTTACCATTTGTTGAAAATATCTTTTAAAACTAGGAATCAACTTTAAGATAGTATATGTTTTAAGCAAGGAAGACAGACTTTATTTTTTATTGAAATATAAGACATCTCTTATTTATAAAATACCTGTCTTTGAGACTTTTTTGTTTTATTTGAGCATGTTACAATTGCTAGAATTTCTGTATGTGGAATATAGTGCAATTGAAAATACACAATCAGTGATCTCAGAACCAGCAGTTTCCCAGAAAAAAGACTGGCTATTTGGCAAGAAAGAGATGACATTTCAAAGTTTAACATTTACCCATGAATCCTGGAAAGAGCAACTAACTGTCAACTGAAGAGCTTCAGATTTAACAAATGTGACTTTGTGCTCTGTCCCTCTCCAAGCAAAAATGTAGGTTCCAATGTCCAAAGAATTGGCTTTTAACAAGCTAGTTCCAGAATAAAATGAAAGATGAGTCATTTAATTCTGAAATATGATGAGATGAGATGGCAGTGATTTTCTAAAATGGGTCCTCTTGAGTTCTGTGAAACATGCCTAAAGTAAACGGCTAAGCACACCCTCCCCCACCCCCAAATACAGAAACCAAGGATGTGACTTTTACTCTTTTGCTCTAAAATGATGTCTGTTTATACTGTGGAAGAATGATTTAAACCTCATTGGCAGCTAGAGCGACATTTAGTAATATTTGAATAACAACAACAACAACAAAAAAATACAAAAAAGGTAAAAGCTAACTCCCAGGGAATTTTAATATACATTTTGTTGTTGTTCAGTTGCTCAGTTGTGTCATCTTTGCGACCCCATGGATGGCAGCACACCGGGCTTCCCTGTCCTTCAGCATCTCCCGGAGTTTACTCAAACTCATCTCCATTCAGTCAATGATGCTATCCAACCATCTCATCCTCTGTTGTCCCCTTCTCCTCTTGGTTTCAATCTTTCCCAGCATCAGGGTCTTTTCTAATGACTCGACTCTTTGCATCAGGTGGCCAAAATATTGGAACTTCAGTTTCAGCTTCAGTCCTTCCAATGAATATTCAGGATTGATTTCCTTTAGGACTGACTGGTTTGATCTCCTTGCTGTCCAAGGGACTCTCAAGAATCTTCTCCAATACCACAGTTCAAGGCATCAGTTCTTCAGTGCTTCAGCCTTTTTTATTTTCCAGCTCTCACATCCGTACATGGCTGCCAGAAAAATCATAGCTTTGACTAGATGGACTTTGTTGGCAAAGTAATGTTTCTGCTTTTTAATACATTGTCTAGGTTTGTCATAGCTTTTCTTCCAAGAGGCAAGTGTCTTTTAATTTCATGGCTGCAGCACCATCCACAGTGATTTTAGAGCCAAAAAAAATCAAGTCTATCACTGTTTCCACTGTTTCCCCATCTATTTGCCGTGAAGTGATGGGACTGGATGACATGAACTTAGTTTGTTGAATGTTGAGTTTTAAGCCAGCTTTTTCACTCTCCTCTTTCATCTTCATTACGAGGCTCTTTAGTTCCTCTTCACTTTCTGCCATAAGGGTGCATATCTGCATATCTGACATTATTGATGTTTCTCCCAGCAATCTTGACTCCCATTGTGCTTCATCCAGCCAGCATTTCTCATGATGTACTCTACATATAAGTTAAATAAGCAGGGTGACAATATACAGCCTTGACATATTCCTTCCCCAATTTGGAACCAGTCTGTTGTTCCATGTCTGATTCTAACTGTTGGTTCTTGACCTGCATACAGATTTCTCAAGAGGCAGGTCAAGTGGTCTGGTATTCCCATCTCTTTCAGAATTTTCCACAGTTTGTTGTGATCCACACAGTCAAAGGCTTTAGTGTAGTCCATGAAGTAGAAGTAGATTTTTACTAGAACTTTCTTGCTTTTTCTATGATCCAGCAAATATTGGTAATTTTATCTCTGGTTCCTCTGCTTTTCTAAATCCAGTTTTTACATCTGGAAGTTCTCAGTTCACATACTGTTGAAGCCTATCTTGAAGGATTTTGAGCATTGCTTTGCTAGCATGTGAAATGAATGCAATTGTACAGTAGTTTGAATATTCTTTGGCATTGCCCTTCTTTGGGACTGGAATGAAAACTAGACTTCCCATCTCAGTTTACTAGGAAGGAAGGAAGTTAAGATTTTTTCAGAACTGACTGGTGGCAGGAGTAGGGTAAAGGGCCAGGTAAAGAGCTGATGAGGACAAGGGCGACGATGAAAATTACCTGTGATTTTCTTCAGTTCAGTCGCTCAGTCGTGTCTGCCTCTTTGCGACCCCATGAACCGCAGCACGCCAGGCCTCCCTGTCCATCACCAGTTCCCAGAGTTTGCCCAGACTCATGTCTATTGCGTTGGTGATGCCATCCAACCATCTCATCCTCTGTCGTCCCTTTCTTCTCTTGCCCTCAATCTTTCCCAGCATCAGGGTCTTTTCAAATGAGTCAACTTTTCACATGAGGTGGCCAAAGTATTGGAGTTTCAGCTTCAACATCAGTCCTTCCAACGAACACCCAGGACTGATCTCCCTTAGGATGGACTGGCTGGATCTCCTTGCATTCCAAGGAACTCTCAAGAGTCTTCTCCAACACCACAGTTCAAAAGCATCAGTTCTTTGGCACTCAGCTTTCTTTATAGTCCAACTCTCACATCCATACATGACTACTGGAAAAACCATAGCCTTGACTAGACGGATCTTTGTTGGTAAAGTAATGTCTCTGCTTTTTAATGAGCAGTCTAGGTTGGTCATAACTTTCCTTCCAAGGAGTAGTTTTAATTTCACATGTTAAGTCATTTTACTTTGTACTTTGATTCAACAATAATGTGAATGCCAACTATGTACCAAGTACTATTTTAGGTTCTGGGAATTAATTCTTTAAAATAAAAGAAAAAGCCAAGAAGTGTTGTCTTCATTAAATGGAGGGGGAAGGGAGATTTGCTCAATCAGCTGAGATAAGCAGCTGAGTTAGGGTGGTCCTAGAGACCTGCCTAGAAGGATGACATGTGAATGGAGACCTGACTGAAGTGAGGCAACAAGCCCTGTGATATCAAAGGGGAGAGTGTTCTAGGCAAAGGAACAGAGAGTGTGAGGACCCTGAGGCAGGAGTGTATTTTGAGGAATAGCAAGGTCAGTGTGGTTGGAGCAGAGGGAGCCAGGGAGAAACTGGAAGGATTGAGGGCAGGGAGTAAGGCATGGATGGGTCTTAAAACCCTTACAGATTTTGAATTTTATTCTAAGATTGTTGGGAAGGCCCTGGATGTTTTGAGCAGATGCATGATTTGGTCAAATTTGCATTTAAAAGGGCTACTCTGATCACTCTGTGGAGAATAGATTATACAGGCATAAAAGTGGATGTTTCTCAAGGCTCATTTCTGCTTCTATACAGGTAAACTAAAAACATTAAAATGTTGTAGACAGTAATACACTGAAATTTGGAAAGGGGTATATAATTCTGTTGCACTGATTTATATATAATTCATTGCATTACATGAGCTGATTCATGTAGCCACTGCCAAATCAGGATAGACACCCCCTGCTATCCCAATTATGGTAGCATCTTCCTCCCACTTCCAGTCCCTGGCAATCACTGACCTGTTTTCCATCGTTATTGTTTGTCTTCCCTACAATGTCATATAATTGAAACCATAAAAGCTGCAATCTTCCAAAGCTGAGTTTTTTTCTGAGGTCCATTCAGGTGGCTGTATGTATCAACAGTTTTTCCTTTTTCTCTGCTGACTAATATTCCATTAAATGGAAATACCATAGTTTGTTTATCCATTTACTTGTTGAAAGACATTTAAGTTGTTTCCAGTTTGGGGTGAATAGAGCTCCTATAAATACTTCTGTTTAAGTATTTATGTGAACCTAAGGTTTTATTTCTCCATTGTCAATACCCATGGGTGAGGTTGCTGGGTCCTATGATATGTGTATATTTCAACTTTTTAGAAACTGTCAAACTGTCTTCCACAGTGCTTATACAATGTGTGTTAGAGATTCACTTTCCTAAATGATTATAGGACTATTCGGCTATAAGTAGAATTATCTAATATGTAGTCTTTTGTGTCTGAATTCTTTTGACTATTATAGCTATTTTTCAGTGCATACAAGTTGTAGCATGTATCAGTAGTTTGTGTCTTTTTCTTACTAAAATGATTAATATTCCATTGTATAGGTGTGAAATATTTTGTTTATTCATTTATGATTGGGTGGACATTTGGGTTGTTTCTAGTTTTGAGCTGCTATTAATAATACTGCGATAAACCTTTGCATACATGTCTCTGAGTGGACATGTATTTTCATTTCTTTGGCTACCTGAGAATGAATTGCTGGCCTAGGTGTATTTATATGATTAAAATTTAATGATTTTGCCGAAACACCTCAAAACTGTAAGTCTTCCACCCTCGTGGATGGTTCTCACTGGATATGGGTTGGGGAGTTTGTTTCAAGTTCAGCCAGTTATCAAGTCTGTGGTTTTTATCAAGTCCTGGTTTTCATTTTAGGCTTGAGTCTTTGGAGTTCCCCTGTTTGTACATGTATTCTCACAGCTATCCAGGAATTTACAGAGAGCATGTCTAATCCTTCTATAGCTCTCTCGTTTCCAGGACCTTCCCACTAAGTTTCTGGCAGTCTATCATTTATCCCAACCAAAACTATCTAGGCTACAGATCCATGATTTCCTGTTTCCTACCAAGTGTGATACTTTTACTATCAATGTTTCTAGCAGGGCTTTTCATCACCCATCCCATTCAGATCCTTTCTTTATGGCAGCAAACTGGCTGGTTTTCATGCCCAGCCCCACTGTGGTATAACTTTCCTTCTAAGTGAATGAGGGGGTTGGGAAGGGGAACAGTCCCACTCTTGGAGGCCTCAGAATGACACTGTTCTTACCCACTTTTCTTACAGTTATGAATAAACATTTATTCATTTGTTGCTTGCTTTTAGTCAGTTTCCAAAGTCCCACTATAGCCAGTTTAGACACATTTGCCGTTCTATATTTATTTCTTTGGGGGTGGAATTCACCCAACTCTAACCCCTGCTTCTGTAATTGCTCCTTTCTACTTTCTTAGGTAGCTCTCATTAATTGTAAGACCTTAGTTTTTCTAATGTAAGTATTTTCTGATATGCATATTCCCTTTGGTATGCAAGGAAATCAAACCAGTTGATCCTAATATCAAACCAATCAACCCTGAATATTCATTGGAAGGACTGATGCTGAAGCTGAAGCTACAATACTTTGGCCACCTGAAGTGAAGAGCCTACTCATTGGAAAAGACCCTGATGCTGGGAAAGATTGAGGGCAGGAGAAGGGAGAACAGAGGATGAGGTGGTTAGATGGCATCCCCAACTCAATAGACATGAGTCTGAGCAAACTGGGAGATAGTGAAGGACAGGGAAGCCTGGAGTGCTACCGTCCATGGGTTGCCAAGAGTTAGATACGACTTGGTGACTAAAGAACAACAAATATTCCCCTCATGTTTTAATATGTGACATTTATATTATTTAGTATAAACATTCTGATATCCATTATGCTTTTTTCTCCCATTTCCTCTTTGCTTAGAAAGTATTCATATGCTTTCTAACTTATCTTCTTGTTATTGGTTTATAACTTAATTACACTGGTAAAGTACCTAGTCAAATTTTGGGATGTTCCATATATACTTGAAAAATATAGGTTTATTTTCCAAATGTAGTGTGGAATATTCTATAAATGTTCATCATCATCAAACTTGTCAGTTGTACAGTTTAATTCACTTGTGTGCCTCCTGATTATATTTTTCTTGTTTTATTAAAAAAGGAAGTATGTGAAAATCCCCCACTGTGATTTCCCCTAATATTTTTATCAGTTTTTGTTATTATTATTTATGTAAGACCATGTTATTGAGTATGCATGAGTAAACTGAGCATTTTATTAGTGTGTATGTCGTAATCATCTTTAATTCCAGTTTTATATTTTGTCGTAAAGTCTGTTTTATGTGCCACATCATTTTTGGTCAATATTTGCCTAGTATATTATGAGTTTTCTGTTTGATTATTGAGCTTTTCTTCTTTATTACATTCTTCTGGGAATTTTTTTCTCATTCTAGCTAACTTCTTTTTACTGTTTGGAATTTGCATACTTCATGCATATTATTTCAGTACTTATCCTAGATATTGTAAATTACATGTGTATCATGTTAGTCTAAAATTAGTGAATGTTGTTGCTGTTCTTCTGAATAATATCGGTGCTTATGATCACTCTGATGCTCCTATCTTCAACGCTGTTATACCACTTAACAGTCACACACATCCCTTAAATCCAGTAAATCCAAGATTTAAATTCTGTGTTATGCCTCATCCTGAAGAATTTTGAAAAGTATGTTGGATTTGTAGCATTCTCACTTCTTTTCAGCAGTTGCAACAATTGGAATAGGAAGGGTGAGCTTTAAAAAGGGAGAGGGTGGGATGATTTGGGAGAATGGCATTGAAACATGTATACTGTCATGTAAAAAACGAAGTGCCAGTCTATGTTCAATACAGGATACAGGATGCTTGGGGCTGGTGCACGGGGATGATCCAGAGAGATGATATGGGGTGGGAGGTGGGAGAGAGTTTCAGGATTGGGAGCTCATGTACACCTGTGGTGGATTCATGTCAATGTATGGCAAAACCAATACAGTATTGTAAAGTAGAATAAAGTAAAAATAAAATTAAAAAAAAAAGGGAATAAGAAGAAAACTGTTCTGATCTCCCCACTGCCAATATTCAGCAACAAGAGGAAAATATTGCTTTGTTCAGTTCTGATCTGTTTATTAACTTGCCTTTTCCATTTGCACCCTCCCATTTCCCCCTGTCTGTCTCTCTTTACTCTGTGGAAACTCTCTTTATTTAATGATACAGATTTATAGTGGTTCTTCAGTGGTGTTCTGAATATATTTTCTTTCTCAAGATCTGAAACATGTTCAACATGTTACACAGCACGGATACTTCTTCTATCCTGATGATGATGGTGATAACAATGATAACTTTCAATTTTTGTTTTACTTTCCCTCCGAAGTGTTTCACATGCTTAGTATTCTGGTTAGTTGAACTTCCTAGGTCTCCTTAACAGAATGACACATAAATGTGATGTTGAGATGCACATTTAAAGTAAACAAAGACTTGATTTCCAACCTCTTGCTCTCCTCTTACACCCTCCATCACATTTACTGATGACAGGTCTCATCTCCATCTGAACATATGATTTTCCATGTCATGGGCACTCCCAGCTCATGAATTCTCTCTCCAAATGCTTCCCTAAAAATCACATTTTGAGGCATTCATGCTAAATGTCAAAGACCTTCACTCATTTCAGCTGCCACCAAAAAGCTTTTGTCCAGCTGTCACCCACAATGCTTTTAAATGCCAGTCAAGGCATCAAAGAACAGAGTAGGCGGCATTTTTCTGGGACTCATCATGATAAAAGTTAAAGCATCTTATTGATATTCATCAAGAATGTAAGGTGAGGCAGAGTTTTACATGCAAATGAGAAAGGTGGTTAGAAAAACCAGCTGTGCTTCGAAGCCAGCTTTTGAAATTAAAGGAGTTGGAGGCAAGAAAACTTTTTGGAAAATTACTTTAGAATTTGTGAACTTTTTTTCTTTACCAATATATGAAGAGATGAAAGCTGTACACATTCTGTGATTAAATCAAGGCTCAGGGGATCGTAGTTTGAGCTGGTTTGGAAAGTGTGATCTAAATTTGGAGATCTGATCACCATCATCTGTTTCCCCAGTTCTCTTCTTTCCTCCTTATACTCTTAAACTCCCTTCATCACAATAACTGTGTTGATTGAATCTGGTTACTCACACAGGAAAGTGGCGTTATCTTGTATGTTCAAAACAAGATCCACATCTTTGTGACCAGGCGTATTTCTAGAAATATGTATGTGACTTTAGAAGTCCTTGGCATCATTAGCAATTAATAATTACAGCAACAACCAATATGGATATGACACCTGCTCTGGGTGAGGCACAGTATTAAGTATTTTCTATACATTATTTTATCCTTAGCACAGCTCTGTATTACTGATGAGGAAACTGTTACAGAGAAGTTATGTTACTTGCCTATATTTGTTGGGTAGCNAGGGAATAAGAAGAAAACTGTTCTGATCTCCCCACTGCCAATATTCAGCAACAAGAGGAAAATATTGCTTTGTTCAGTTCTGATCTGTTTATTAACTTGCCTTTTCCATTTGCACCCTCCCATTTCCCCCTGTCTGTCTCTCTTTACTCTGTGGAAACTCTCTTTATTTAATGATACAGATTTATAGTGGTTCTTCAGTGGTGTTCTGAATATATTTTCTTTCTCAAGATCTGAAACATGTTCAACATGTTACACAGCACGGATACTTCTTCTATCCTGATGATGATGGTGATAACAATGATAACTTTCAATTTTTGTTTTACTTTCCCTCCGAAGTGTTTCACATGCTTAGTATTCTGGTTAGTTGAACTTCCTAGGTCTCCTTAACAGAATGACACATAAATGTGATGTTGAGATGCACATTTAAAGTAAACAAAGACTTGATTTCCAACCTCTTGCTCTCCTCTTACACCCTCCATCACATTTACTGATGACAGGTCTCATCTCCATCTGAACATATGATTTTCCATGTCATGGGCACTCCCAGCTCATGAATTCTCTCTCCAAATGCTTCCCTAAAAATCACATTTTGAGGCATTCATGCTAAATGTCAAAGACCTTCACTCATTTCAGCTGCCACCAAAAAGCTTTTGTCCAGCTGTCACCCACAATGCTTTTAAATGCCAGTCAAGGCATCAAAGAACAGAGTAGGCGGCATTTTTCTGGGACTCATCATGATAAAAGTTAAAGCATCTTATTGATATTCATCAAGAATGTAAGGTGAGGCAGAGTTTTACATGCAAATGAGAAAGGTGGTTAGAAAAACCAGCTGTGCTTCGAAGCCAGCTTTTGAAATTAAAGGAGTTGGAGGCAAGAAAACTTTTTGGAAAATTACTTTAGAATTTGTGAACTTTTTTTCTTTACCAATATATGAAGAGATGAAAGCTGTACACATTCTGTGATTAAATCAAGGCTCAGGGGATCGTAGTTTGAGCTGGTTTGGAAAGTGTGATCTAAATTTGGAGATCTGATCACCATCATCTGTTTCCCCAGTTCTCTTCTTTCCTCCTTATACTCTTAAACTCCCTTCATCACAATAACTGTGTTGATTGAATCTGGTTACTCACACAGGAAAGTGGCGTTATCTTGTATGTTCAAAACAAGATCCACATCTTTGTGACCAGGCGTATTTCTAGAAATATGTATGTGACTTTAGAAGTCCTTGGCATCATTAGCAATTAATAATTACAGCAACAACCAATATGGATATGACACCTGCTCTGGGTGAGGCACAGTATTAAGTATTTTCTATACATTATTTTATCCTTAGCACAGCTCTGTATTACTGATGAGGAAACTGTTACAGAGAAGTTATGTTACTTGCCTATATTTGTTGGGTAGCAGACTCAGGGTTTGAAGTGGCTGATCTGACTCTCACTCTCTATTTTATACCACCTGCAGATTTAAAAACACATTTTTATGGAATGTCATCTGAAAAAAAGTGTCCAATGTGA
This sequence comes from Raphicerus campestris, assembly GCA_006410735.1. Taxonomy (NCBI): domain Eukaryota; kingdom Metazoa; phylum Chordata; class Mammalia; order Artiodactyla; family Bovidae; genus Raphicerus; species Raphicerus campestris. The sequence goes on along the minus strand of SJYW01000524.1, from coordinate 112,957 downwards.
GAGTCATGAGTTATGTTTTATTTGGGCCAAAATGAGGAGTTTAGCTCAAGATAGCATCTCGGATGGCTCTGAGGAACTGCTCCGAAGAGGTAGGGGAGGTCAGTGTTATCTATGGTTTTAGTGAAGGAGGAGTACATGCCGTCAAGCACACATTTGGCAGACGCTTTGTCACGAGGAGCAGATGTCACCATTGATGATTTTAGTGCTTTGCTAGGTATAAGGAGATGCAAGAGCTTGGGCTTATAAAACCTTCTCCTGAAAGTATACAGCTGTCTGTCTGAAGGCCTTTTCTGCCAATTTTTCCCTAGACTGCAGCGGGCCTTATTCTTGATCTCCCCCTGAACTCCTTTCAGGGTGTGTTGAAGGTCAGTGGCTGCAGTGGCTAGTGACTGACTCTTTGTAGAGGCAGGTGTTTGGTGGTTTAGTCGCTAAGTCGTGTCTGACTCTTGTCACCCCGTGGAGTGGGTTACACCAGGCTCTTGTCCATGGAATTCTCCAATCAAGAATACTGGTGTGGGTAGCCATTCCCTTCTCCAGTAGATCTTCCAGACCCAGGGATCCAACCTGGGTCTCCTGCATTGCAGGAGGATTCTTTATTGACTGAGGCACCAGGGAAGCCTGTAGAGACAGGTAGCAAGTGTCAATTTTTAGATAGCAGGAAGGTGCCATAGTCTTTCCATCACTGAGGATTCAGCAGTGCCCAAAAGTCTGCTGCCCCAAATTAGGCTGTCTTGCTTCATCCCACACTGCTACTAGTTCCCCTTGCCCACACTCATCTTCTCAGTCTCTGAATTCTAGAAGTGCTGTCTGCATTCCTTATACATTGGTGGAGTAGAATCTATTTGGATAATCTGTATTTTGCCTAACTGTATCATGGATCTATTTTATCTTCCTAATTATAGCATAGCATTTGGAGGCTAGAGTATTATATTTTTATATTGTCACCAATCTCTAGCACAGTCGTTTTGCCTAGGAAATATTTATGTGGTGTATTAGTAGGTAAATGAGAGTATTAATTAAAAAACTAGGATGGAAAGATTGTCTGAATACCTGGAAGAGAAGAATTCAACCTGAAAAGTGGGTGACGATAGAGAAAAAAATATTGTGAAGGAAATGAAGAAAGAAGCTACCTGCTTCCAAGGAGGAGTTTTCCAGGCTAGGGAAATGGTTCTTTAGTTATTAAGTTATTTTTGACTCTTTGTGATGCCATGGACTGTAGCCTGCCAGGCTCCTCTCTCCATGGGATTTCCCAGGCAAGAATACTGTAGTGGTATTGCTGTTTCCTGCTCCAGGGGATCTTCCCGACTCAGGGATCAAACTTATGTCTCCTGCATTGGCAGGTGGATTCTTTAACCACTGAGCCACCAGGGAAGCCCACAGGGAAATGGTAGGATGAATTAACTTAACAGTGAAATTCTTTCTAATAGAGAGGGAGACAAAGCTGAACTTGGGTTTTCTCTGATTGCATTTCCTATTGTGTATATGTTCTGCCCAAATATCTCCTCATCCCTGCGATAGTCACTTCTCTATTCAGGAAAACTGGACTGACAGTATATTGCTGTCATAGTCACCATGAAGATGAATATTAAATAGAAGGATCTGGTAAGGAGATGGCTACATTCTAAAGTCAAAATCACAAGGAAAATCCAAAACTCTTAGAAATAGCAGCCACATCAGGGAGTTTGCTGAGCTTGTATGTTTTTTCCAAGAAAATTCCTCCACAGAAACTGAAATTATCTGACAACAAGGGTATCCTTGCAACAGTGCTGCTGCTGCTAAGTCACTCCAGTCATGTCCAACTCTGCGATGTCATTGACTGTAGCCTGCCAGGCTCTTTTGTCCATGGGATTCTCCGGGCAAGAATACCAGAGTGGTTGTCATGCCCTCCTCCAGGGGAACTTCCCTGGCAATATTAGCAGACAGTAAAACTCATTTCTGTAATTTGATATTTTTATCATTTTATCATATTATATAAAATGGAAGCTTGTTTCAATAAGAAAGATGAAAAATTTGAAAACATCTAAATTTCCAAGTCAAGTTTGGAATGGTGAAATCTTGGTCAATAGAGAATTATGAGATTGTGCAGAGACTATGTAAGATTTTAATTTGATGCACACTTTTGTGCTCTTAATTTTAATAGTACACTTTGAATAAATTTCACGGAATGAAACATCTATTTTTTTAGTTTTTAGTCTAATATTCTTCTATAAGTTAGAAAGGCAGTATTCAGGAGCTTGCTTTTTCCTCTGATAATATTGTGTTTCTCTCTTGCGACTTCCCTGTTCAATTTGATATATTAGTCTGTATTTCTGAAGGAACCCATTTTAAGCAAGACTTCTTTCTTCTGGGAGACTGTTGTTCCAAGATAACCACAATTAATTCACTAATTTCCTTCATAGTCTAATTAGCAATAGTTATCAGATTGATCTGAATTTACCTGGAAAGAGTTCACAGAATAGTTTAAACAGGAACTTTCAACAAAGTAAAACAGTCCTTTGACTATCTTAAACTCACTTATAATGTAAAGATTCTAATTGCAGTTCTTATACTGTTACTTAAAATTGATAAAAAATGAATTCTTTATGAAATGGTTTATGAAAATGTTTCTTTGAAATCAGTTCACATCAGCTGTCACGAGTGAATATGTGTGTCCTGACCTGTTTGGCCGAACTACTTTGGTGTACACGCGGATGCCTGCGGCTCTCTGCTTCATGGGCTATGAGGTCCTTTGCATCATTCCCCTTCCACAGCTTTCATGCATGCTGCACAATTTTCTGATTGTGTTTGGCTTCCCAAATAGATTTTCAGAGCTTCCCAAATAGATGAATGACCATGGGTACTGAGTCTGCTTTTTCCTCATTGGCGTTTTGGTGAATGCAATTGTCTTTTTTTAGTTTGGTTAGCATAAGAGAATGCTGTCAGTCCCTTAGAACATGATGAACTCTGGAAACACTGACAAAATAGTAATTTTAGATATAAAAGCTGGGCTTCCCCAAGGAAATGCCAGTCTGGTGAAGTCTCCCTAAAGGACAAGCTCAGCTCCCAGGTGGCATCTTGCCTGAGGCTGTGTAAATGGAATACCAGACCACCTGACCTGCCTCTTGAGAAATCTGTATGCAGGCCAGGAAGCAACAGTTAGAACCGGACATGGAACAACAGACTGGTTCCAAATAGGAAAAGGAGTACGTCAAGGCTGTATATTGTCACCCAGCTTATTTAACTTCTATGCAGAGTACATCATGAGAAATGCTGGGCTGGAAGAAACACAAGCTGGAATCAAGATTGCCGAGAGAAATATCAATAACCTCAGATATGCAGGTGACACCACCCTTATGGCAGAAAGTGAAGAGGAGCTAAAAAGCCTCTTGATGAAAGTGAAAGAGGAGAGTGAAAAAGTTGGCTTAAAGCTCAACATTCAGAAAATGAAGATCATGGCATCCAGTCCCATCACTCCATGGGAAATAGATGGAGAAACAGTGGAAACAGTGTCAGACTTTATTTTTTGGGGGCTCCAAAATCACTGCAGAGGGTGATTGCAGCCATGATTCTGCTGTTGTGGACCTGTAAGAAAAAAATTCTAAGCATTTCCACAATTCTAAGAAAATTAAGTGTTGATCACAGAGCAATGTANAGGGTGATTGCAGCCATGATTCTGCTGTTGTGGACCTGTAAGAAAAAAATTCTAAGCATTTCCACAATTCTAAGAAAATTAAGTGTTGATCACAGAGCAATGTAGCAACTACTTGGAACAGAGTGTCTCCACTCCACATATGTGTGCATGATCTGGCGTGTTTCCTGTGGTTAATAGACATATGGCCTTTGTGTGGGTAACTCTTCAATGAGTGTGTGATGGTGCCATCATGTACTTCTCATATGGAGTTAATTCCTCTACTGAAAGATTCTGTATGTTGCCAGTGAACATGCTGCTAAAAGTGTACTACTGTAGAATAATCAAAATATGTTTCCTTTTTCCATTTCCTACTGAATGCTTACAGAATAGTCCCTCACACACTATGTGTAATGCAGCATCTTCTAAATTGGGAGAAAAGAGAAAACAGAATTGTGTTAAAATCTGGGCATTTTGTTGGTGTTCCTCCAGAGTCACTTTGGTGAAAGAGAATTTCCTGTGATGGCAGGTGAAATTATTAGCTTGTCAACAGATGAAAGTTACTGTGTGAGGGACAGGCTGCCAGGAAGACACCTCTGATGAGCCAGGGTACTGTTACAAAGTGACGCATTCCTCTAAACTGGGACTCATGGTGAAGGGTAGTAACTGATGACAGGTATATTTCCAGGAATATTTTGGGTTATGGACCATGGAAGCTTAGGGTTCCAAACAGTTTCTTGGTTTCACTGTGGCAATTATCTCTGAGCAGCCAGCATCTTTTATCTGCTACCACCACCAGTGAAGTTGCTGAGTCGTGTCCAACTCTTTGAGATCCTGTGGACTGTAGCCTACCAGGCTTCTCCATCCATGGAATTTTCCAGGCAAGAGTACTGGAGTGGGTTGCCATTGCCTTTTATCTGCTAGATGTGACTAAAAATTTGACACTAATGATAATGAATGACAAATATCCTGAAAGTTGGAGTCTAAGGCTGAGTACTTGAAGACCTGGTAGTTATTGGTGTTATTAGCTGGTTTTCAGAAGAATTAATTTCAAACCTATTCTATGGTCATTTCTCTTTTTTTTGATGGGAAGATTTATTATTTTTTTTAATTCTACTTTATAATACTGTATTGGTTTTGCCATAATTTGACATGAATCAGCCACATGTGTACATGTGCTCCCAATCCTNTGGCGTGCTGCAGTTCATGGGGTCGCAAAGAGTCGAACACGACTGAGCGACTGAACTGAACTGCAAATGTTCAATCATATCAGAACACTTGAAACAAGGGTGGTTTCATTCAGAGAAGTAAAATTAAAGATATTGTTGTTGTTCAGTTGCCCTGTCATGTCTGACTCTTTGTGACCCCAAGGGCTGCAACATGCCAGGCTTCCCTGTCCTTCACCATCTCCTGGACTTAGTTCAAACTCATGTCCATTGAGTCAGTGGTGCCACCCACCCATCTTACCCTCTGTTTCTCCCTTCTGTTGACCTCAGTCTTTCCCTCTATCAGAATGTTTCCCAATGAATCAGCTGTTTGCATTATGTGGTCAAAGTATTGGAGATTCAGCTTTAGCTTTCAGTCTTTCCAATGAATATTCAGGGTTGGTTTCCTTTAACATAGATTGGTCTGATCTCCCTATTGTCCAAGGGACTCTGAAGAGTCCTCTCCAGCACCACAATATGAAAGCATTAATTCTTCAGTGCCTTTATGGTCCAACTTTCACATCCATACATGACTACTGGAAAAAATCACAGCTTTGACTATATAGGCCTCTGTCAGCAAAGGTCTCTGCTTTTTAATACACTGTCTAGATTTGTCATAGCTTTTCTTCCAAGGAACAAGCGTCTTTTTAATTTCATGACTACAGTCACTGTCCACAGTGATTTAGGAGCTGAAGAAAATAAAGTCTGTCAATGTTTACATTTTTTTCCTCATCTATTGGCCATGAAGTGATGGGACCAGATGCCATGGTCTTAATTTTTTGAATGTTGAGTTTTAAGTCAGTTTTTTACTCTCCTTTTTCACCTTCATCAAGATATAGACTACAGTTTCATTTATTATGACATTAACTTATTATGACATTTTTTTTATGGTGATATGGTCACATGGTAGAGTCTGAATTTGACAGTTTCCTATTCTAGAACATTCCAGTGAAAAATAATGAAATATTTAGATTCTGAGATATGTACTTTTGTTTTCTTTATTACCCCAAGTAGAAATAACATTGTACATGTTTCTAACAGAAAATGGAGAAAGTATAGAAATCAGTTAAGTAAATTATGCTGCTTTATCCATAAGATGAAACATGATGTAGGAAATAAATTGATACTTAAAATTTTTAATTAACACTAGGAACTAATGTTAAGGGTAAATTAATAAGTAAATAATTTTCATAAATGATAATTAGATATAATACTATATGTTTATTTTTTAAATGAATATGGAAAAGCCAAGAATTAAAGCACAGAGTTATTAAACTTGTTTGCTACATTTTGTATTTTCCAAGTGTTCTCAGTCTTGGCTCTGCATCAACATTACTTATAAGAAAAGAAATATGGTCACAACTCACTCCGCATTCAAAGTTAGAATCTATAAGGATGGGAGCTGGGCATCTATATTTTAAAAGAACTCCACAGATGATTCTGATGTTCAGGTTTGAGAACTGGTTGCTTAAGACACAACAAGAAAAAAAATATAAAAAAACACGTAACTAAATAAAAATGGGCAGGATTCCTGGAGAAAGGTAAAATATGTACCATATTAATGGGTTGGAAAAGGCAATATAGGAAAAGAGCTCATCTTTCCCAAATTAATCTATGTATTGATTTCAATAATTCAATAATACTACCTGAATTTGTTATAATAATTTGACAGAATTATTCTCAGAAACTTTGACTCCCCTGGAAGGATACCTGAGCCTGTGATGTCTCCCTACTGGTCTGGGTCACCTGCTGGTATGTGGGTCCCAGCTAAATCACTTCTCCCCTTCTACTAGACTCTGTCTGGTTCTTTCTTTAAGGTGGTGGCAGGGGTTTAGTTGCTAACTTATCTGAATCTTGTGACCCCATAGACTATACCCCACCAGATCCCTCTGTCCATGGGATTTCCAGGCAAGAATACTGGAGTGGGTTGCCATTTCATTCTCCAGGGGATCTTCCTGACCCAGGAATTGAACCTGGGTCTCCTGCAGTGTGGGTGGATTCTTTACTGCTGAGCTACCAGGGAAGCCCACTTCTTTCTTTATAGCCTTGCTGTAAAAAAGCAGTTTTGCTAGTCTTCAGGCTCTTTTCAGAAAGAATTGCTCTCTATATAGTTTCAGTTTTCCTGTGTGTGGGTGTGTGGGTCGGTGAACTCAGAGTCTTCCTACTCTATCATCTTGATCCTGTTTCCTCTTATTTTTCTATTGTTGACATATGTTTGGGTTATTTCCAGTTTTTAACTACTAGAAATAAAGCTACTATAATGGAACCGGAACATTTGTCTAGCCAAAAATTAAACCTTTTGTTCCTTTCTTCTGGCTCCATCAGCTCTTTTGATACATATTTTAGTTTTTACATTCCTAAAAGAAACACTACAATTCCAAAGATGTGGTGTGTTCATTGTGTTTTCTGGAACTTTTACAGAAGATTTTTTTTTTTTCTGTTCAGTTGTTCACTTTCCTTTCTTCTTCTTCTTCTTCTTCTTTTTTTTTTAGCTTCATTCTTCTTGTCTTTTTTTTTTTTTTTTGTAGCATTTTCAACAAGAGTAGAACACCAATGTTGGAAAAAAGTCCTATAGATTAAAAAAATACTGTTGGTCAAGATGTGACTCTGAAACTGCAATTACATACAAAGGAAAAACTCTTTCATATTGTGGATTGATTCTGTTTCTCATATCAGTGCTATAATGGATTCTTTGCATTTCTTCAGAAACGAGACTAAATTAAATTCTCCTAAATCTGTTATATATGATATTGTTGCTTAATGGCACCTATTTTTAATGTTTTGCCCTTGTTCACTTTTATTTTAGGATTTTCCTTTTCTCGTAGATTGGACAAGAAAATTTTTAAAAATATTCATATCTTACCCCCTCCTTTTTTAAACCCTCTAGAGAAGGGTGATAACCTTCAGTGGGTCTGAGTTATGTCCCTTGTCTAGGGATTTATTAAAAACGCTTGTGTTTTGCTGTCAAAATCAGAAGTTTCCAGGCATCTGGGGACAATCCCCCACCCAAGTTGTGGGGAATGTGAAGGGCCTTTGAGAAGGAACGCAGTGGAAGTTGTGGAGGAGGAGGACAACTCTGCACAGCAGAGAGGCAGTTAGCTTTTCTGAGACTGGGAATGAGACAGAGGATTTCCGTGAGTGGTAGAGGTCTATATCCTGTGTGCTACAGCGCTTTCCTGGGTCAATGGCTGAGGGATGGTTCTAGACACCAAGGTAGACCATGGAAGACAGTAGCAGGGTCTGTGGCTGAGACTGCTTTCCATAGAGAGAGCCATGGTGAATGGCTTCTGTGAGCATCCACAACAGCACTGTCTGGTAGGCAGAAGAGAATAAGTGTTGACAGTGGCATCTTTGTAGAGGTGAGAAAGGTGGCTGTGGTAGGCACAAAATGATTTCTCAAAGATAGCCACATCCTAATTTCAGAAATCCGTGACCATTACCTTATGTAGCAAAAGGAACTTCACAGATGCGATTGAAAAACAATTACTAGATGCCTTGCTTTCAACCAACCTTCTCTTTTTTATCCTACTCTGTCAGTAACCAGGTCATGAGATGGAAGATTATTCTGGATTCATCTGGGTGTGCCCCATGTGATCATAAGACCTAAGGGGAAAAGGAAGACAGGGACAGCAGAGGAGATACGAAGACAAAAGCGAAGGTCCAGTACTTGTCCCCAGGGGCTTTGAAGGTAGAAGCAGGTCGTGAGTCAAGGAATGTGGGCAGCCTCTGGGAGCTGCAAAGGCAAGGAAATAGGTACTTTGTTAGAGCCTCCTAAGATATGCAGCCCTGCCAACACCTTGATTTTGGCTCTGTAAGAACCATTCTGGACTTCTGATCTCTAGAACTGTAGTGTGACACATTTTTGTTAAGACACTAAGCTTCTGGTACCTGGTTATAATGGCAGTAGAAAATTAGTACAGTGGCCACAATGGCCTAAGAGTCAGACTCTTCCCTCATTTTTTAGATTTCCCATTGCTATTGCTAAGTCACTTCAGCCGTGTCTGACTCTGTGCAGCCCCATAGATGGCAGCCCACCAGGCTCCCTCGTCCCTGGGATTCTCCAGGCAAAAACACTGGAGTGGGTTGCCATTTCCTTCCCCAATGCATGAAAGCGAAAGGTGAAAGTGAAGTCACTTAGTCATGTCCGACTTAGCGACCCCATGGACTGCAGCCTACCAGGCTCCTCCATCCATGGGATTTTCCAGGCAAGAGTACTGGAGTACTGGAGTGGGGTGCCATTGCCTTCTCCGAGATTTCCCACAGAAGATTTCCCATATGTTCTTCTAAGTTTGTGTTTACGTGGGGAAAGATCACCCCTATCATCCTCAAAAAAAAAGAAAAAAACAGTAACAATTGAGATCAAGGATTTTATCATTCTAATGACTGGAGCTTAGAGTCAGATATAATTTTATTAATGAAAACTAAAGTGATGNTGCAATTACATATAAAGGAAAAAACTCTTTCATATTGTGGATTGATTCTGTTTCTCATATCAGTGCTATAATGGATTCTTTGCATTTCTTCAGAAACGAGACTAAATTAAATTCTCCTAAATCTGTTATATATGATATTGTTGCTTAATGGCACCTATTTTTAATGTTTTGCCCTTGTTCACTTTTATCTTAGGATTTTCCTTTTCTCGTAGATTGGACAAGAAAATTTTTAAAAATATTCATATCTTACCCCCTCCTTTTTTAAACCCTCTAGAGAAGGGTGATAACCTTCAGTGGGTCTGAGTTATGTCCCTTGTCTAGGGATTTATTAAAAACGCTTGTGTTTTGCTGTCAAAATCAGAAGTTTCCAGGCATCTGGGGACAATCCCCCACCCAAGTTGTGGGGAATGTGAAGGGCCTTTGAGAAGGAACGCAGTGGAGGTTGTGGAAGAGGAGGACAACTCTGCACAGCAGAGAGGCAGTTAGCTTTTCTGAGACTGGGAATGAGACAGAGGATTTCCGTGAGTGGTAGAGGTCTATATCCTGTGTGCTACAGCGCTTTCCTGGGTCAATGGCTGAGGGATGGTTCTAGACACCAAGGTAGACCATGGAAGACAGTAGCAGGGTCTGTGGCTGAGACTGCTTTCCATAGAGAGAGCCATGGTGAATGGCTTCTGTGAGCATCCACAACAGCACTGTCTGGTAGGCAGAAGAGAATAAGTGTTGACAGTGGCATCTTTGTAGAGGTGAGAAAGGTGGCTGTGGTAGGCACAAAATGATTTCTCAAAGATAGCCACATCCTAATTTCAGAAATCCGTGACCATTACCTTATGTAGCAAAAGGAACTTCACAGATGCGATTGAAAAACAATTACTAGATGCCTTGCTTTCAACCAACCTTCTCTTTTTTATCCTACTCTGTCAGTAACCAGGTCATGAGATGGAAGATTATTCTGGATTCATCTGGGTGTGCCCCATGTGATCATAAGACCTAAGGGGAAAAGGAAGACAGGGACAGCAGAGGAGATACGAAGACAAAAGCGAAGGTCCAGTACTTGTCCCCAGGGGCTTTGAAGGTAGAAGCAGGTCGTGAGTCAAGGAATGTGGGCAGCCTCTGGGAGCTGCAAAGGCAAGGAAATAGGTACTTTGTTAGAGCCTCCTAAGATATGCAGCCCTGCCAACACCTTGATTTTGGCTCTGTAAGACCCATTCTGGACTTCTGATCTCTAGAACTGTAGTGTGACACATTTTTGTTAAGACACTAAGCTTCTGGTACCTGGTTATAATGGCAGTAGAAAATTAGTACAGTGGCCACAATGGCCTAAGAGTCAGACTCTTCCCTCATTTTTTAGATTTCCCATTGCTATTGCTAAGTCACTTCAGCCGTGTCTGACTCTGTGCAGCCCCATAGATGGCAGCCCACCAGGCTCCCTCGTCCCTGGGATTCTCCAGGCAAAAACACTGGAGTGGGTTGCCATTTCCTTCCCCAATGCATGAAAGCGAAAGGTGAAAGTGAAGTCACTTAGTCATGTCCGACTTAGCGACCCCATGGACTGCAGCCTACCAGGCTCCTCCATCCATGGGATTTTCCAGGCAAGAGTACTGGAGTACTGGAGTGGGGTGCCATTGCCTTCTCCGAGATTTCCCACAGAAGATTTCCCATATGTTCTTCTAAGTTTGTGTTTACGTGGGGAAAGATCACCCCTATCATCCTCAAAAAAAAAGAAAAAAACAGTAACAATTGAGATCAAGGATTTTATCATTCTAATGACTGGAGCTTAGAGTCAGATATAATTTTATTAATGAAAACTAAAGTGATGGTTTTGTGTAATGGTGTTGTGACTTATGTATATTAATACATCTCAGTGTACATGATTGCTTCAATTCATTGTGACTCAAACCAAGCATCACATGAAGGTCCTAAAGGTTGAATCCTTACTTACTTAAAATTTGTCCATATTACATATTTAACCTGTATATATTGGTAAGAAGTATTTGGCTCATTACAATGTTGAGATCTCTTACAGGTATAACCAAAACCTTAGGAGTAGGCAGTTCTCTTGATTTGCTGTACAATTACTATAAGGTATTTAAAACAGCAAACAGAAAGGGCAACTTAGAGCACCAGTTTGAATTTCCACAAAGGGAGGGGAAGTCTTTTCAAAGACACAATTGAAAGCTAATGAAAAAACATATGGCTTTCACACTAAAAGAGTAAAAGTAACTCTTCCTCATATCAGGGAGAGAAAATGATCATTTTCCTCTTTCAAGAGTAAGCAGTCATCGGTTATACAGACTGGAAAGTTATAGAGACAGGAAAAGGCACAGAAAAAAAGACACAAGACTCCTCTAACAAGAGTGGCAACAGCACATTTTGCCTTTTTTTGTTGTTTTTTGCGAGCCCTTTCAATTTGATACCTTTGGTTCAGAGGAAGCCTAAGCCATGAAACAAGTGTATAGCAAAGGTGCATACCATGTCTGATGAAAATGTCCAGGAGAGAAAGTTTTAGAAGACAATGAGCCAGGAAAAATTAAAATCATACATAGGAAGACAAAGTGATAGCAAGACCTGGACATATCCCTGATGATCTTGACAAAGTGGAAAAGCAGATTTATAGGGAAAAATACTAAAGATTGTAACTCAGCAAGATTTTCATTATGGATGACTCTTTTTTTCTTTTTGTCAAATGTTTTGAGTAGTCATATTTTTAAGATTAAAAAGTTGATAGGGAAAACTATTTTTCAGAAACCATTCTTCTAGTCCTTGGCCTCCTCCTTCCATCACTGGTGTCTTTACAGCTAATTATCAGTCTCTCTTGCTGAATATCCTTTCTCCTTATTGTCATGTGAACTCTTCTAGAGAGAGGCTCATTTCAGCAGACTCAGACTGCACTGTATGAGACCCACAGAATCCTCTCTGTAGACATTATCAGATGATTGATGGAGTGCTTAGCCAGATCTGCCAAGTCATTTTCAAACATCTAAGCTGTTCTTCCCACTCTCAAATATTTGCTGAAATTAAAAGATGTAGAAGTTGAATGGCAATAAATAAAAATCTCTGCAGGCTGTTGTCACCTCCTAGGGTGCAGAGCAAGAGCAGTTGGGAAATTTTAATTCATTTAAAAGCAGGAGTCCTTTCCAAATGGATGGTATTGGGTCACAGCTGACTTTAGGAGGGGAAGGTGTAGCAGGCAACAAAAATTCAGGAGATTATGAATAGAGGAAGCTCCTGATGACTTTGTCCCGTTTCTTCCTGAACCCTTTCCTGCTTGCTTATACTCTGAATCTTTTGGCAGAGGGAACCTCATGCCTTAAAGACTTTATATAGATACTCTTAGGAGCTGTACTATATACAGCTGTAACACAAAATTTGGCATTTTGTCCAGAGGTAATGAGTATGCTGTGGATCATAAGGGTCTTTGTTCTTTTCATCCCATCTTACCCTTCACATCCCACCCATGATTGGCAGAAGGATCATTCAGTGCAAGGCAAACTGTATTGAGCAAAAAAGAAGTCTGCATTTTCTGTAAATGCCATTTCAAAAAAATCCAAGGGTAGGTCTAGGGGAGGGGGACAGAAATGATCTTCTTGACCTTATTACAGAGGTAGTGTCAGGACAATGCCCTTAGGACTAACTACATGATTAGAGGGATTTCAGGCTAGCTTGACGTTGGTTTTGTGTGAACTAGGAGGCAACTTGATGGGAAAAGTAGAGGCATACTTTTAATCTTTATCTTATTCCTTGCACCTTGGATCTGCTGAACTACTAGCAAGATTCTGACCATTTTGGTGTCAGTGTGATCCCCCTTCTGGATGGATGTTTGGTGCTTTGGTTGAAGTGCTGCAACCAAGCTGCATATGGACCCAAGAGACAGTATTATGGGAAGGTACTGGGAAATGCTGGGCCTTCCCTGGTGGCTCAGTGGTAAAGAATGTGTCTGCAATGCAGGAGATACAGATTTAATCCCTGAATTGGGAAGGTTCCCTGGAGAAGGAAATGGCAACCCACTCCAGTATTCTTGCTTGGGAAATAACATGAGCAGACAAGCCTGGAGGGCTATAGTCTATGGCGTTTTAGAAGAGTCGGACACAAC
>SJYW01000524.1:77976-90905 GCA_006410735.1 Raphicerus campestris | reverse complement strand
GTGAAGTGATAGCTCAGCATGGCACCTGTCTGTGCCAGCTCCTGGGCACCTCCTGGGCAGATGAGATAGGTCAGGCTTGTTCTGGGTCACTAGCTATCTCCAGCTAAGGGGAAAGGATGAGAAAGCTTAGCTTTGCTCCTAGTTGCTCATGACATTCTCCAAATGAGCTTTACGGAGCTCTGTATTCTATACAATAACACTGTACTTGATATGCATTTGGCCAATCCTTTGGGTACTCAGGACTTCCAGGGAGCCAGGACGTGGTGAGAGACCTTCACCAGCTCCTCTGCAGAGACACTGCCCCACTGGCCAGGCATTTGTTTCAGCCTTCCTTTCTTACATTGCTGTCTCATCTCTGATTGCAAGGTTTCCCAATTTTATCATTACTGACATTTTGAGCTGGATAGTTTTTGTTGTAGAGAATTGCTTTGTGCACCGGAGAATGTTTAGCACTGTCCCTGGTCTCTCCATGTCAGTAATAATCCCAGCGTCTAGACATTGCCCAAAGTCCCAGACATTTGATGAAAGGCCTCCAGTGATCAAAATTGCCCATGGAGAGAGCCACTTGCTTAATGAAGTGATCTTGGAGGATGAAGGTCTCAAAAAGAGCAATGAATATGTACTCCAAGTTACACAAGCAATTGCTGTCTTTCCTGGGACGTGAGAAATATTCCACAGCACACTACTATCTTTCTCAGAAACTAGAGACAGGCTTTTCATTTTATTTTGTTAATGTTACGCTTTCAAACCCATGGCTCAGAATAATCAATACATTTGAAAATCATTTTTGTCCCCAAGTGAGAATAACAAGTGGGGGAAAAAAATAGCATGGCTTTGCTTTTCCCCCTCTTTGTGAACAGGCAGTTTTTCTCTGGTCAAGATGGTAAGTGGCATGTGCACTAAGATGATTCACCTACCGGGTGCTGTTACATCTAGGTCAAACCGTATTTGGTGTATATTTGTTCTGACTCTGTAGGTGTTTAAAAGTGCAGAACATCTTCGTTTTGTATCTTTTCCCCTATAGCTTCAGCAGCATGTACGGAATTACCACATGGATAGCCTCTTTCAGACTTTCCCAAAAGGCATCCTTGATTTTTCAAAGATGAAGTATTTGTCTCCCTGTCTGTCTTCACTCACCTATTATGGGGGAACCATAGGGTCCCAGGGACCTTGTCACAGCCCAGGCTAATGAATACGGGCATTCAGGGTTGAGCTGTCTTTATTCTCCTCCATGTGGTAAGTGTGTCAAACTCATTTCCCATCAACCTCATTGTTATGCCATCCCCAAATCATACTATCAATGTATATTTGGTATTATAGCTAACATATTTTTGAACTGCCAAAGTATAATGATCAAGCCCAAATAGGAAACCAGAGCTTCATTGTTTATGTCCTTCATTAGGGAACTTTTCCCCTTTATTTTGCCCGTTGGGATTCATGTTAACACAGTTACTTACTGGAAAGCAGCAGCTTTTCAGTGACAGATTGGCACTATTGTCAGAACTTAGCTTTCTCTTCAATTTCAAAACACTCTGTAAAGCCATTGATGATTTTAAAAGAACTCTGGTAAGAAAGGACTTGGAAATCACTGTAGAATATTCTCTGAGGCTATTCATTCAATATACTACTGAAATCAAATGGTCATAAAAATATCTGTCATCTTCAAAGGAGATAACTGAAAACAAGATGTTATCTTTCTTCTACAAATTATGATATATCTGTACTAGAAATATGAAGAGGAATTTTTGTCAGTTAACAACAGAAAAGTTACTAGAGAAAACCAGAAAGAAAGCAACTGAAGAGAATGTGGGTGGGTGGGTGAGGGTATGCATGACCATGTATGTATAAAGGTTAGGCATGGGGAGAAAGAAATTGGGAAACTCGAGTGAGAGTAAGGGCTTCTTTGTGAAAAGGTATTACAAATATTAGACCTCCACTCGGAAAACCAAAGACTAGGCAGAAACCTGATTAATATCAGTAAAATTGCAAACAACCTAGAAAGAGAAAAGAGGACTTGTTCAAAAAAAGTCTTGAAGACCTAGGATGAGAGAAGTTCCTTTAGAAACTTGATATAATACAGAGAAGCATTAAGTGGCTTAGTTAAGGACATACTGAGACACACTAAGAAGTGCTATGGGTAGGAAATGAACACACACTTGAAAAAAGGATTGGGGCATATTTATTTAGGATTGACAGAGTTATGAATGAGTTCCATGAAAAGCCTTCCTTTCTATAACTGCGACTGGAAATTCAGCCCAAGCTGGATGGGTCAAACATGGATTGGAACAAGGAAATTCATATTAATATTTTCATGTTTTGGTGTTGATGTTGAATGAAATTGTTTGTTGTGATTTTTAACCATCAACTCCTATGCTTTTCATATTCTTCCTTTGAATCACCACTGAAGAGAAAAATCTAAGAAAGTTATATAACAAAGCATAAGGTTCTTTGTCTGTAAATAATTGAATGGTCAGCCAATTTCTGATTGGATTGAGAGATACCTGGAGGCCAGACTGAATTCCTAGCTCCATTAGTGATATCTGTAAATAATAGCCACAGTGATTGATATTTCTATATTAGTTAATGGGCCAGATGCCCTAATTTAGTCCTTACAGCAACCTTTTAGGCAGGTGCTTCTCTTACTTCCATTTTACAAATGGGTATTCTTAGATACATGGGCTTCCCTGGTGGCTCAGATGGTAAAGAATCTGCCTGCAGTGCAGGAGACCTGGGTTCGAACCCTAGGTTGGAAAGATATCCTGGAGAAGGGAATGGCAACCCACTCCAGTAGTCTTGCCAGGAGAATCCCATGGACAGAGGAGCCTGATGGGCTACAGTCCAGGGGGTCGCAAAGAGTTGAACACGACTGAGCAACTAACACTATCACTGTCATTCTTAGATACAGAGAGGTTAAGTTGCCCAAGGTCATATAGTTAGTAAGCNCAGTAGTCTTGCCAGGAGAATCCCATGGACAGAGGAGCCTGATGGGCTACAGTCCAGGGGGTCGCAAAGAGTTGAACACGACTGAGCAACTAACACTATCACTGTCATTCTTAGATACAGAGAGGTTAAGTTGCCCAAGGTCATACAGTTAGTAAGCGAAAGAGCTGGTATTTGAATCTAGGGACTGTGGTTCCCTCCTCTACAATCTTAATCACATGTATACTGTCTACTTCCTGCCAGATTTTTATTATTTCTGTGAAGCAGCAACTTAACCAGGAGGCAATATGGAAACTGTCCAGTGATGATTATGAGTAAAGGAGAAAATAACCCAACAACTGGTTTAATTGGGGATTAGCAGGGATCAGCTTAAGTATTTTTGGCTTCAAATATGCATAATATAGTTGCAAAAGTGGAGATGGTAACTGGTTTAAGCCAACTATAAATATATGGTATTATCTGGAAAACTTGATGGGGTTTTATTTTTTTCTCCTCCTTTAAGAAGTTAGTTTTATAAGACCCTTCAAACTCTTTGTGTAAAAAAGCAAATACTCTGACGAGTAACATTCTTCTTTAAGTGATACTTTTACAAGACTTTAAAGTGAATGTTTGAGTTAAAGTGTGTCTTAAAAATATCATGACAGACCAGACACAGAAATGCTATGAGGTCAAAATAAGGTTATGGAAATGCTTTAGAAAAAATGGAAAGCACAGAATTATTTAGAGATGAGGATTATTGTGTTTGTAAGAGGACTTTCTAGATTCCCCATACTGTTTTTTCCCAGGTGATTTTAAAGGTAGCTGTGAGAATGTAGGAGCTGGTATTTGAAAATAATGACAAAGAATTGAGTCCTAATGATAAAAAAAAAAACAAAACCCTTACAAACTTAGGATGGCCATTTTCCTGACCAAAGTATATATAGCTAGATCAAAGACATGGTTTGTTAGCTTAGCCCAATTATTTTTAAGCATTTCCCCCAAAACCCTTGGCATCTTTTCTTCAAAGTAACTTTGTGAAGAAGTCTACACACAAGCTCCAACTGATACTGGGGTGGGAGTGGAAAATCTGCTGGAGTTGCAAAGACTCCCTCTCTTTTGGATATATCTTATTTCTCTTGAACAGAACCAAGGTTTTTAACGTGGAACTGAGCAATTTCTGGATTAGCTTGTTGTAAATTTTGGCTAAAACCTTGAAATAACAAGGCATAAAAGACATTACATACTCCAGCCCCCAAGTTTAACAATATGAATTTTAAGTTTTTGTAAAGCCAGTACCTTTTGAATACTGTTTTTTTTTTTTTTAAAGTAAGCTAAATCCATGTTCTCTAAAACATATTGGCAAAGAATCTCACATTGATTTTTCTTGATTCAGTTTCATTTAATTGTTTATACTTTCTGTTGCATTCTCTGGCACCAGCAGCTATAGAATTTATAAAGCTATCTAGATGGCAAGAAGCAAATATGCTATNTTGGCAAAGAATCTCACATTGATTTTTCTTGATTCAGTTTCATTTAATTGTTTATACTTTCTGTTGCATTCTCTGGCACCAGCAGCTATAGAATTTATAAAGCTATCTGGATGGCAAGAAGCAAATATGCTACAGTTACTTTGAAACTGAGTTTGAATTTGAATTTATCTGGTATATTTTTTCCACTTGAAGAGATTGAACATGTTGTGTTATCTGTAATAAAACCTAGCATTATTGGAGAGAATGCTGGTCCTAAGAATCATATAGATTAAGTGATATATTGCTTTTATTGTTTTTTTTTTTTTTCTGTCATTTTTTCCTTCCAGTGCTTTCTTGTCTACTGGTCTCTGGGGAAAGCTCTAGTTCCCCTTCCACTCTGCTCTTTTGAATCCTAAAGAGAAGGTGTTTGGCTGTGAATGAGTTAGTTCAGTTCAGTCACGCAGTCATGTCTGACTCTTTGAGACCCTGTGGACAGCAGCACGCCAGGCTTTCCTGTCCATCATCAACACCCAGAACTTGCTCAAACTTACATCCATTGAGTCGGTGATGCTATCCAATCATCTAATCCTCTGTTATCCCCTTCTCCTCCTGCCTTCAATCTTTCCCAACATCAGGGTCTTTTCTAATGAGTCAGTTCTTTGCATCAGATGGCCAAAGTATTGGAGTTTCAGCTTCAGCATCAGTCCTNACCAGATCCTGTACTGACAGTTCCCCCGGCCTTTCTATCTTCTGTAACTTTCTCCTGATATCTGGAGCTGCCTGGTTCACAAAAGCTAACAGAACTGCTGTGCGTGACTCATCAGCCTGGGGGTCCATGGGCGTATACTGCCTGAAGGCTTCCATGAACCTTTCTAAGAAGGCTGCCGGACTCTTGTTCGGCTCCTGCCTTATCAAATTTACCTTAGACAAATTCGTTGGTTTCCTGGCGGCTGCATGGAGGCCAGCCATCAGAGTCTGGCGGTACACTCAGAGACGCTCCCTAACTTCAGCGCGTTCAAAGTCCCAGTTCGGCCGCATTGAAGGGAACCCTTCCTCCACTAGGTTTGGGCTGCATGGTCGGTCTCCCATCTGCTCCTGGAACATGTTTCCGTGCTTCTGATAGGATTCGCTCTCTTTCCTCTGTGGTGAAAAGCACCTGTAACAGCTGCTGACAATCATCCCAAGTAGGATTGTGAGTAAACAGGATAGTATCTAAAAGGTCAATGAGGCCTTGGGGCTTTTTGGAAAAAGAAGGGTTCTGAGCTTTCCAGTTGTATAAGTCACTCGAGGAGAAGGGCCAATACTGGAATGTCTGCTCTCCATTGGGATTTGCTGGCCCCGCCCTCACAGGAAACACCCAGATAGTGGATGACAGGGCCTCTCGGCTCCCGTAGTCCGACGAGTCCCCGCCCCCTCTGGTCCTTCCTCAAGTTCCCTGGGCTGGTCCCCCTTCCTGCTGCAGGGCTGAGGGTTCAGAATCCATCCTTTGTTCTCCAGATGACACCTGAGGTACCTGCTGGGGCAAGGGAGGCGGAAGATACTGGGGAGGTGAGATTTCAGCATCTAAGTCAATCAGGCTAGGATATAGAGAGAATTCCTGGAGTATTGGTTTCTTCCAGCTCTCCCGTGCCTCATGGTCTTCTCCCTTGGTGGCCTCCACAACCAGGACTTATGGAACAGAAACACTGGGGGACTTGTGAATAAAAGGTTTCAACCAAGCTGGAGGGTCTTCTACTAGATTTTGCCAGACCACGATGTAAGGAGCTTGGTCCGAATGGCTCCGGGGGTCCGGAGCCGTAATTTTTTCTTTAACGGCCCGGATGACAGGCAAACCAAAAGTTCCCTCTGGTGGCCAGCGGACCTCAAACGCCGGCCATTCAGATGAACAAAGAGTTTTTAGCTTGCTGTTCTTCACCAGCAGCGACAGATTTTGAGCCTTGGACTTAAAATTGGAAAAATGATCAGTCATTATAGACAGTGGTGTAGAATAACTCTGACCCATGATGGCAGCACCCACAATAAACACACAAAAAGCAAGCACGGCGCCGGCACACAGAGACAAGCGACAGACAGAAGACAAACAAATATCAGCCGAAAACACTGAACTAGGTTTATCCTGGGCTGCTGTTGTCCTGTTCCCCAAAGTTACCTTACCAAAGGGTGTCCACTGCCCACCAGATTCAGCATCGGAGAGACGTTCTCCCCCATTCCCTTAGAGAACCAGCTGCCTTCCAGCGAGTGCTGGGCCCCGGACTTATGCTGGCTAGGCGACCCTTTCATCCCCTAACCTGATGCCGGCGTCCAGGTGTACCTCCTCCTAGTGAGGCTCCCCTTATGCCTGGAAAGTGTTGTTCCTCTCAGTTAGGGGATCCCGGACGAGCCCCTAAATGTTATGCCTGCAGTCCGAATCCCCAAAACTAAGAGAACAAGACATCCATGACAATGCAAAAAGCAAAAAGGGGTTTTTTATTTCTAGCTCGAGCTAGGGCCCCACCACTTCCAACACAGTGGAGTGGAACAAGAGCCCTGAGCCCTTTGTTACAGCAGTATTTATAAGGTTAAGACAAAGATAGGAGGTTAGCAAGGGCTGATTGATTACAAAGGTTTCTTAGCATATACTAATTGGCTAAATTTTCATGTGCGGGGCTTTCTCAGGGGACTTCCATCCTTGTCCTGATAGGCTCAGGTCAAGCTACAGGGATTATGCTGATTGGCCAAGTCAGTGGAAGATGACCTCAGTTCCTTCTGGGCACTGACCCAGCTTCTTTGTGAATGAAACTCAGGCCTACCTAGGCCCCTGAGGCCTGACATGGCATTCATCAGGTCCCAACACTATGACTTGAGGTTTAAATAACAACAGCAACAAGATCCTGACACGTCCTCCCCTCTTCCTCCTCTGGGATTACTTCTGAACCCCAGGACTCTGCTTCTTGATCTGGATCTTCTTTGAGTAGGTATTCCTGGGATGTGCGGATTACATGTTGGGGCTTCGGGTTGCTGCTTCCCTCACCTCGTGCTTTTCTTGCCAAGAAGCACTGTCCCCATCCTGCTCTACCTGAATGGTCCCTGCTGCTGGTCACTGCTGGGTCATTTAGTCCCTGATTTTCCCTCTCTCAGGTCTCTGCTCTCCTTCGAACCCCTGTCTCCTTGACAGCTTGGAGGCTCTGGATGGGACAGGAGAAATAAGCTGGTCATAAAGGATTCTCCTTCTGGAAATATAAGAATACATCTATGTATTTATTTAAAAACATGCAAAGAATAAATGAAAAAGTAATAAAGATGCTTTATAATAGGGGAGAGATAGGAATAGAATAAAAGAGATGGAGAAGTGAATGAGACTTCTGTGTGTGCATTTTCAATAGTTTGGTTGGGCTTTTAAACCGTTTTAATACTTTTTTTGTTCAAAAAATAAAATTCAAAAAGGATGAAACAAGTCAAACCTTAAAACTGTTTACTAACAGAAGCAAACACTAATCCTAATTGTATCTTAAACTGGTAACTATAGAAGGTAACTTCACTGGGCTGTATTTAAACACATATTTGTGCTCAGGTATAATCCAAGATAACAAAAGAACTGTAGGAGAATCTTAAACTGTATTTAGTACTTAGCTCTTGCAATTATTGTAATTCTGAAACTATTTTGTGTGTATTTTAGGATAAAATAATTGAATAAATATGTTGATATTGTTGGTAGCCAGGATTTGGTTGCAAAGTGTATGGTGGGATGTAAACAGTTGATGGTTCTTGGGGAGGGATATGGAAGTTTCAG
The DNA here is from genome assembly GCA_006410735.1 of Raphicerus campestris. NCBI lineage: Eukaryota > Metazoa > Chordata > Mammalia > Artiodactyla > Bovidae > Raphicerus > Raphicerus campestris. The sequence continues at coordinate 82,748 of SJYW01000524.1, read as the reverse complement.
ACAATTTTCTTTTAATTTTATGGAGGTTTGAAGTTTTGCAAGACAAAAAGTAAAAAGCCTACACCCTGAGTTAATCTAGGTGTGGATTATTATTGTCATTTTGCACATCTGGTTGTTGTTTAGTTGCTAAGTCATGTCCAGCTCTTTGCAACCCCATAGACTGTAGCCCAAGAGGTTCTTCTGTCTGTGGAATTATGCAGGCAAGAATAGTGGAACGGGTTGCCATTTCCTCCTCCAGGGGATCTTTCTGAACTAGGGATCGAACCTGCATCCCCTTCATTGGCAGGTGGATTCTTTAAGGCCGAGCCACCAGGGAAGCCCCTTTTTGCACATAGGGAAGGGTTAATATTGAGGTTGGTGCAAAAGTAATCGTGGTTTCTCATTGTTGAACTTTGCCGTTTGATATTGGAATACATTCTTAAATAAATGTCATTTTGTTATAGATTGTCTTATGCACGTTTCTTCATGTCTTTTGCTAATGAATTATTACTTGCTGTTTATTTTGTTATAGCCATGCGTTCTGGGAAACAAACTCACTCAGGACAATGCAAATAATGGAGTGCAGTCAGGCCCAAGGCAGAGTCTCCTCTTAGCCAAGGACCCTGACCAGTTTTGTGAAAACCTTATATACCCTAAGTGTACGTGCCCAAATCCACCTCCCCAAATTCCCTGAAACTAGTCTGAACAAAGGAAAAGAAAGATACAATCAAAGTTGACCCGTGATTCTTATGCCTCAAGCCTGGGTAGTTAACAGTGGACAGATATCAATAGGCCTGAGGTCATATGCCAATAAGCATAATAGAATTTATGATTCTATTCAGTTACATAGATAATTAGGGCATTCTTTTAGGTGACAGAGAATCTAGGTATGAGCCCTGGCGCTCTTCCTTCTGGGGAGTCTGGTTTTCCAGTTGGTATGTTGTTTCCATAGATACTGGGCATATAGCTCAAAGTCCAGAGTCCAGCCCAAGATGGAGTCCTGCTTTCAAGATGGAGCCTGTTCTATTTCCTCCTTCAATTTTGTATGTATTTTAGACTATGGAAAGATGTCAGGCATAAGCAAATTTGAGCAATTTTCTTTTTCAAAATGGGTTGTAAAGCAGCAGAGACAACTTGAAGCATCAACACATTTGGCCCAGAAACCACTAATGAATGTATAGTGCAGAGGTGGTTCAAGAAGTTTTGCAAAGGAGAAAAGAACCTTGAAGATGATGAGTGTAGTGGCCAGCCATTGGAAGCTGATGATCAACTGAGAGCAATCATCAAAGCTAATCCTCTTACTACAGCATGAGAGGTTGCCTAAGAACTCAACGTTGACCATCCTGTGATCATTTGACATTTGAAGCAAATTGGAAAGGTGAAAAAGCTTGATAAGGAGGTGCCTCCTGAGCTGACCACAAATCAAAAAAGTCGTTTTGAAGTGTTGTCTTCTCTTATTCTATGCAACAACAGTGAAACATTTCTTGCTTGGATTGTAACATGATGAAAAGTAGATTTTATATGACAACTGGCAATAACCATCTCGGTGGTTGGACTGAGAAGCTCCAAAGCACTTCCCAATGCCAAACTTGCACCAAAAAAAGGATCACAATAACTGTATGGTAGTCTGCTGCCTGTCTGATCCACTACAGCTTTCTGAATCCCAGGCGAAACTATTACATCTAAGAAGTATGCTCAGCAAATTGATAAGATGCACCAAAATCTGCAGTGCCTACAATCGGCATTGGTCAACAGAAAGGGCCCAATTCTTCCTTGTGATGACGCCCAACTGCACATCGCACAACCAGTACTTCCTAAGTTAAATAGATTGGGCTACAAAGTTTTGCCTCATTTGCTATATTCACCTGACCTCTCATCAACTGACTACTACTACTTCAAGCTTCTTGACAACTTTTTGCAGGAAAACGCTTCCACAATCAGCAGGACACAGGAAATGCTTTCTAAGAGTTCATCGTGTCTTGAAGCATGGATTTTTATGCTACAGGAATAGACAAACTTATTTCTCATTGGCAAAAATTTGTTGACTTTAATGAATCCTATTTTGATTAATAAAGATGTGTTTGAGCCTAGTTAAAATGATTTAAAATTCAGAGTCTGCTTCCATGTCCTAGCTATTGTAAAAAGTGTTGCAGTGAACATTGGGGCATATGTATCTCTTTAATTATGATATTCTCAGGGTATATGTCCAGTAGTGAGATTGCTGGGTCATATCGTAGTTCTATTCCTAGTTTTCTAAGGATTCTCCATACTGTTCTTCATAGTGTTTGTATCATTTTACATTCCTCCCAGCAGTGCAATTTACATTCCAATCCTTTTCTCCACATCATCTCCAACATTTATTGTGTGTATATTTTTAAAAAATGATAGCCATTCTGACCCATGTGAGGTGATACTTCATTGTAGTTTTGATTTGCATTTCTCTAACAATGGGGAAACAGTGGAAACAGTGTCAGACTTCAATTTTTGGGCTCCAAAATCACTGCAGATGGTGATTGCAGCCATGAAATTAAAAGACGCTTACTCCTTGGAAGAAAAGTTATGACCAATCTAGATAGTATATTCAAAAACAGAGACATTACTTTGCCAACTAAGGTCCGTCTAGTGAAGGCTATGGTTTTTCCTGTGGTCATGTATGGATGTGAGAGTTGGACTGTGAAGAAGGCTGAGCACCGAAAAATTGATGCTTTTGAACTGTGGTGTTGGAGAAGACTCTTGAGAGTCCCTTGGACTGCAAGGAGATCCAACCAGTCCATTCTGAAGGAGATCAGTCCTGGGATTTCTTTGGAAGAAATGATGCTAAAGCTGAAACTCCAGTACTTTGGCCACCTCACGCGAAGAGTGGACTCACTGGAAAAGACTCTGATGCTGGGAGGGATTGGGGGCAGGAGGAGAAGGGGACGACAGAGGACGAGATGGTTGGACTGAGGAGAAGCTCCAGAGCACTTCCCAATGCCAAAGCACTTCCCAATGACTCGATTGATATGAGTCTGAGTGAACTCCAGGAGTTGGTGATAGACAGAAAGGCCTGGCATGCTGCGAGTCTGAGTGAACTCTGGGTGTTGGTGATGGACAGGGAGGCCTCGCATGCTGAGATTCATGGGGTCGCAAAGAGTTGGACACAACTGAGAGACTGAAATGAACTGAACAGAACAATGAATGATGTCAAGCATCTTTTCCTGTGTTTATTAGCCATTTGTTTGTCTTTGGGGAAATGTCAGCTTAGGTCTTCTGCCCATTTTTTGATTGGGTTGTTTGTTTTTCTGCTCTTGAGCTGCATGAGCTGCTTGCATGTTTTGGAGATGAATCCTTTTTCAGTTGTTGTGGTCACAATTATTTTCTCCCATTCTGAGGGTTGCCTTTTAATCTTGTTCATTGTTTCCTTTGCTGTGCAAAAGCTTTTAAGTTTAATTAAGTCCTATTTATTTACTTTTGCTTTTATTTCCATTACTATAGAAGGTGGGTCAAAGAGGATCTTGCTGTGATGTATGTTAGCATGTACTGAATATATTTTTGTCTAAAAGCTGTATAGTTTCTGAACTTACATTCAGATCTTTAACTCATTTTGAGTTTATTTTTGTGTATGGTATTAGAAAGTGTTTAGTTTCATTCTTTTACATGTAGCTATCCAGTTTTCCATGCACCACTTATTGAAGAGGCTGTCTTCTCTGTTGTATAATCTTGCCTTCTTTGTCAAAAATACATAGGTGCATGGGTTTATCTCTGGGCTTTCTATCTTGTTACATTGGTCTATATCTGTTTTTGTGTTAGTACCATACTATTTTGATGACTATAGCTTTGTTGTATATTCTGGAGTCAGGAAGATTAATTCTTCCAGCTCCATCCTTTTTTCTCAACAAATGAATGGATAAAGAAATTGTGGTACATATATACAATGGAATGTTACTCAGATTTAAAAAAGAATGCACTTGAGTCAGTCTTAATGAGGTGGATGAACCTCAAGGATATTGTATATAGTGGAATAAGTCAGAAAGAGAAAGATGTTGTATATTAACACATGTATATAGACTCTACAAAGATGGTACTGATTAACCTGTTTGCAGGCAGCAGTGGAGTCACAGAGAGAGAACAGACTTGTCGACACAGTATGGGAGGGAGAGGTTGGGACAAATTGAGAGAGTAGCATGGAAACATATATATTACCATATGTAAAATAGATAGCCGGTGGGAATTTGTTGTGTGATACAGGGAGCTTAATCTGGTGCTCTGTCAAAACCTAGGAGGTGGGATGGGGTGGGAGATGTGAGGGAAGTTCAAGAGGGAGCAGAACTATGTACACCTGTGGTTTATCCATGTTGATATATGGCAGAAACCAGTATAATAATGTAAAGCATTATCTTCCAATAAAAAATTAAAAAATTCAGGGTCGGGAACTGTAATTACTTTTGCACCAGCCTAATAATATGAACAAGCACCAGTGAGCCTCAGGGATGGAGTGGAACTTGGGTACTGTGCCTACACATCTCTTGTATATTTTATTAGATTAATGTTTAACCACCTGTGGGGCCTGGTAACTTTAGGATCTATTGTAGGAAGTCTGTCCTGCAAATGAATTTGGGACACAGTGTTGTCTGTAGATTGAACTATACCTGAGAAATATTCTACTAATTGCAATATCAATTCAGCTGTTCTTATTTTTAAAATATTTAAAAGTGAAAGTATTATCTTCCTATTAAAAACATACATTGAAAGTTTTAAAAAATTGAAAAGCCAAGAATTTGATTTTTTTTTTTTTCTGGTTACTTCTATAGCAC
>SJYW01000524.1:64155-77034 GCA_006410735.1 Raphicerus campestris | reverse complement strand
TTTGAGCCTTGGACTTAAAATTGGAAAAATGATCAGTCATTATAGACAGTGGTGTAGAATAACTCTGACCCATGATGGCAGCACCCACAATAAACACACAAAAAGCAAGCACGGCGCCGGCACACAGAGACAAGCGACAGACAGAAGACAAACAAATATCAGCCGAAAACACTGAACTAGGTTTATCCTGGGCTGCTGTTGTCCTGTTCCCCAAAGTTACCTTACCAAAGGGTGTCCACTGCCCACCAGATTCAGCATCGGAGAGACGTTCTCCCCCATTCCCTTAGAGAACCAGCTGCCTTCCAGCGAGTGCTGGGCCCCGGACTTATGCTGGCTAGGCGACCCTTTCATCCCCTAACCTGATGCCGGCGTCCAGGTGTACCTCCTCCTAGTGAGGCTCCCCTTATGCCTGGAAAGTGTTGTTCCTCTCAGTTAGGGGATCCCGGACGAGCCCCTAAATGTTATGCCTGCAGTCCGAATCCCCAAAACTAAGAGAACAAGACATCCATGACAATGCAAAAAGCAAAAAGGGGTTTTTTATTTCTAGCTCGAGCTAGGGCCCCACCACTTCCAACACAGTGGAGTGGAACAAGAGCCCTGAGCCCTTTGTTACAGCAGTATTTATAAGGTTAAGACAAAGATAGGAGGTTAGCAAGGGCTGATTGATTACAAAGGTTTCTTAGCATATACTAATTGGCTAAATTTTCATGTGCGGGGCTTTCTCAGGGGACTTCCATCCTTGTCCTGATAGGCTCAGGTCAAGCTACAGGGATTATGCTGATTGGCCAAGTCAGTGGAAGATGACCTCAGTTCCTTCTGGGCACTGACCCAGCTTCTTTGTGAATGAAACTCAGGCCTACCTAGGCCCCTGAGGCCTGACATGGCATTCATCAGGTCCCAACACTATGACTTGAGGTTTAAATAACAACAGCAACAAGATCCTGACACGTCCTCCCCTCTTCCTCCTCTGGGATTACTTCTGAACCCCAGGACTCTGCTTCTTGATCTGGATCTTCTTTGAGTAGGTATTCCTGGGATGTGCGGATTACATGTTGGGGCTTCGGGTTGCTGCTTTCCTCACCTCGTGCTTTTCTTGCCAAGAAGCACTGTCCCCATCCTGCTCTACCTGAATGGTCCCTGCTGCTGGTCACTGCTGGGTCATTTAGTCCCTGATTTTCCCTCTCTCAGGTCTCTGCTCTCCTTCGAACCCCTGTCTCCTTGACAGCTTGGAGGCTCTGGATGGGACAGGAGAAATAAGCTGGTCATAAAGGATTCTCCTTCTGGAAATATAAGAATACATCTATGTATTTATTTAAAAATATGCAAAGAATAAATGAAAAAGTAATAAAGATGCTTTATAATAGGGGAGAGATAGGAATAGAATAAAAGAGATGGAGAAGTGAATGAGACTTCTGTGTGTGCATTTTCAATAGTTTGGTTGGGCTTTTAAACCGTTTTAATACTTTTTTTGTTCAAAAAATAAAATTCAAAAAGGATGAAACAAGTCAAACCTTAAAACTGTTTACTAACAGAAGCAAACACTAATCCTAATTGTATCTTAAACTGGTAACTATAGAAGGTAACTTCACTGGGCTGTATTTAAACACATATTTGTGCTCAGGTATAATCCAAGATAACAAAAGAACTGTAGGAGAATCTTAAACTGTATTTAGTACTTAGCTCTTGCAATTATTGTAATTCTGAAACTATTTTGTGTGTATTTTAGGATAAAATAATTGAATAAATATGTTGATATTGTTGGTAGCCAGGATTTGGTTGCAAAGTGTATGGTGGGATGTAAACAGTTGATGGTTCTTGGGGAGGGATATGGAAGTTTCAGACAATTTTCTTTTAATTTTATGGAGGTTTGAAGTTTTGCAAGACAAAAAGTAAAAAGCCTACACCCTGAGTTAATCTAGGTGTGGATTATTATTGTCATTTTGCACATCTGGTTGTTGTTTAGTTGCTAAGTCATGTCCAGCTCTTTGCAACCCCATAAACTGTAGCCCAAGAGGTTCTTCTGTCTGTGGAATTATGCAGGCAAGAATAGTGGAATGGGTTGCCATTTCCTCCTCCAGGGGATCTTTCTGAACTAGGGATCGAACCTGCATCCCCTTCATTGGCAGGTGGATTCTTTAAGGCCGAGCCACCAGGGAAGCCCCTTTTTGCACATAGGGAAGGGTTAATATTGAGGTTGGTGCAAAAGTAATCGTGGTTTCTCATTGTTGAACTTTGCCGTTTGATATTGGAATACATTCTTAAATAAATGTCATTTTGTTATAGATTGTCTTATGCACGTTTCTTCATGTCTTTTGCTAATGAATTATTACTTGCTGTTTATTTTGTTATAGCCATGCGTTCTGGGAAACAAACTCACTCAGGACAATGCAAATAATGGAGTGCAGTCAGGCCCAAGGCAGAGTCTCCTCTTAGCCAAGGACCCTGACCAGTTTTGTGAAAACCTTATATACACTCAGTGTACGTGCCCAAATCCACCTCCCCAAATTCCCTGAAACTAGTCTGAACAAAGGAAAAGAAAGATACAATCAAAGTTGACCCGTGATTCTTATGCCTCAAGCCTGGGTAGTTAACAGTGGACAGATATCAATAGGCCTGAGGTCATATGCCAATAAGCATAATAGAATTTATGATTCTATTCAGTTACATAGATAATTAGGGCATTCTTTTAGGTGACAGAGAATCTAGGTATGAGCCCTGGCGCTCTTCCTTCTGGGGAGTCTGGTTTTCCAGTTGGTATGTTGTTTCCATAGATACTGGGCATATAGCTCAAAGTCCAGAGTCCAGCCCAAGATGGAGTCCTGCTTTCAAGATGGAGCCTGTTCTATTTCCTCCTTCAATTTTGTATGTATTTTAGACTATGGAAAGATGTCAGGCATAAGCAAATTTGAGCAATTTTCTTTTTCAAAATGGGTTGTAAAGCAGCAGAGACAACTTGAAGCATCAACACATTTGGCCCAGAAACCACTAATGAATGTACAGTGCAGAGGTGGTTCAAGAAGTTTTGCAAAGGAGAAAAGAGCCTTGAAGATGATGAATGTAGTGGCCAGCCATTGGAAGCTGATGATCAACTGAGAGCATCATCAAAGCTAATCCTCTTACTACAGCATGAGAGGTTGCCTAAGAACTCAACGTTGACCATACTGTGATCATTTGACATTTGAAGCAAATTGGAAAGGTGAAAAAGCTTGATAAGGAGGTGCCTCCTGAGCTGATCACAAATCAAAAAAGTCGTTTTGAAGTGTTGTCTTCTCTTATTCTATGCAACAACAGTGAAACATTTCTTGCTTGGATTGTAACACGTGATGAAAAGTAGATTTTATATGACAACTGGCAATAACCAGCTCGGTGGTTGGACTGAGAAGTTCCAAAGCACTTCCCAATGCCAAACTTGCACCAAAAAAAGGATCACAATCACTGTATGGTAGTCTGCTGCCTGTCTGATCCACTACAGCTTTCTGAATCCCAGGCGAAACTATTACATCTAAGAAGTATGCTCAGCAAATTGATAAGATGCATCAAAATCTGCAGTGCCTACAATCGGCATTGGTCAACAGAAAGGGCCCAATTCTTTCTTGTGATGACGCCCAACTGCACATCGCACAACCAGTACTTCCTAAGTTAAATAGATTGAGCTACAAAGTTTTGCCTCATTTGCCATATTCATCTGACCTCTCATCAACTGACTACCACTACTTCAAGCTTCTTGACAACTTTTTGCAGGAAAACGCTTCCACAATCAGCAGGACACAGGAAATGCTTTCTAAGAGTTCATCGTATCTTGAAGCATGGATTTTTATGCTACAGGAATAGACAAACTTATTTCTCATTGGCAAAAATTTGTTGACTTTAATGAATCCTATTTTGATTAATAAAGATGTGTTTAAGCCTAGTTAAAATGATTTAAAATTCAGAGTCTGCTTCCATGTCCTAGCTATTGTAAAAAGTGTTGCAGTGAACATTGGGGCATATGTATTTCTTTAATTATGATATTCTCAGGGTATATGTCCAGTAGTGAGATTGCTGGGTCATATCGTAGTTCTATTCCTAGTTTTCTAAGGATTCTCCATACTGTTCTTCATAGTGTTTGTATCATTTTACATTCCTCCCAGCAGTGCAATTTACATTCCAATCCTTTTCTCCACATCATCTCCAACATTTATTGTGTGTAGATTTTAAAAAAATGATAGCCATTCTGACCCATGTGAGGTGATACTTCATTGTAGTTTTGATTTGCATTTCTCTAACAATGGGGAAACAGTGGAAACAGTGTCAGACTTCAATTTTTGGGCTCCAAAATCACTGCAGATGGTGATTGCAGCCATGAAATTAAAAGACGCTTACTCCTTGGAAGAAAAGTTATGACCAATCTAGATAGTATATTCAAAAACAGAGACATTACTTTGCCAACTAAGGTCCGTCTAGTGAAGGCTATGGTTTTTCCTGTGGTCATGTATGGATGTGAGAGTTGGACTGTGAAGAAGGCTGAGCACCGAAAAATTGATGCTTTTGAACTGTGGTGTTGGAGAAGACTCTTGAGAGTCCCTTGGACTGCAAGGAGATCCAACCAGTCCATTCTGAAGGAGATCAGTCCTGGGATTTCTTTGGAAGAAATGATGCTAAAGCTGAAACTCCAGTACTTTGGCCACCTCACGCGAAGAGTGGACTCACTGGAAAAGACTCTGATGCTGGGAGGGATTGGGGGCAGGAGGAGAAGGGGACGACAGAGGACGAGATGGTTGGACTGAGGAGAAGCTCCAGAGCACTTCCCAATGCCAAAGCACTTCCCAATGACTCGATTGATATGAGTCTGAGTGAACTCCAGGAGTTGGTGATAGACAGAAAGGCCTGGCATGCTGCGAGTCTGAGTGAACTCTGGGTGTTGGTGATGGACAGGGAGGCCTCGCATGCTGAGATTCATGGGGTCGCAAAGAGTTGGACACAACTGAGANTGACTCACTGGAAAAGACTCTGATGCTGGGAGGGATTGGGGGCAGGAGGAGAAGGGGACGACAGAGGATGAGATGGTTGGACTGAGGAGAAGCTCCAAAGCACTTCCCAATGCCAAAGCACTTCCCAATGACTCGATGGATATGAGTCTGAGTGAACTCCAGGAGTTGGTGATGGACAGAGAGGACTGGCATGCTGAGATTCATGGGGTCGCAAAGAGTTGGACACAACTGAGCGACTGAAATGAACTGAACAGAACAATGAATGATGTCAAGCATCTTTTCCTGTGTTTATTAGCCATTTGTATGTCTTTGGGGAAATGTCAGTTTAGGTCTTCTGCCCATTTTTTGATTGGGTTGTTTGTTTTTCTGCTCTTGAGCTGCATGAGCTGCTTGCATGTTTTGGAGATGAATCCTTTTTCAGTTGTTGTGGTCACAATTATTTTCTCCCATTCTGAGGGTTGCCTTTTAATCTTGTTCATTGTTTCCTTTGCTGTGCAAAAGCTTTTAAGTTTAATTAAGTCCTATTTATTTACTTTTGCTTTTATTTCCATTACTATAGAAGGTGGGTCAAAGAGGATCTTGCTGTGATGTATGTTAGCATGTACTGAATATATTTTTGTCTAAAAGCTGTATAGTTTCTGAACTTACATTCAGATCTTTAACTCATTTTGAGTTTATTTTTGTGTATGGTATTAGAAAGTGTTTAGTTTCATTCTTTTACATGTAGCTATCCAGTTTTCCATGCACCACTTATTGAAGAGGCTGTCTTCTCTGTTGTATAATCTTGCCTTCTTTGTCAAAAATACATAGGTGCATGGTTTTATCTCTGGGCTTTCTATCTTGTTACATTGGTCTATATCTGTTTTTGTGTTAGTACCATACTATTTTAATGACTATATCTTTGTTGTATATTCTGGAGTCAGGAAGATTAATTCTTCCAGCTCCATCCTTTTTTCTCAACAAATGAATGGATAAAGAAATTGTGGTACATATATACAATGGAATGTTACTCAGATTTAAAAAAGAATGCACTTGAGTCAGTCTTAATGAGGTGGATGAACCTCAAGGATATTGTATATAGTGGAATAAGTCAGAAAGAGAAAGATGTTGTATATTAACACATGTATATAGACTCTACAAAGATGGTACTGATTAACCTGTTTGCAGGCAGCAGTGGAGTCACAGAGAGAGAACAGACTTGTCGACACAGTATGGGAGGGAGAGGTTGGGACAAATTGAGAGAGTAGCATGGAAACATATATATTACCATATGTAAAATAGATAGCCGGTGGGAATTTGTTGTGTGATACAGGGAGCTTAATCTGGTGCTCTGTCAAAACCTAGGAGGTGGGATGGGGTGGGAGATGTGAGGGAAGTTCAAGAGGGAGCAGAACTATGTACACCTGTGGTTTATCCATGTTGATATATGGCAGAAACCAGTATAATAATGTAAAGCATTATCTTCCAATAAAAAATTAAAAAATTCAGGGTCGGGAACTGTAATTACTTTTGCACCAGCCTAATAATATGAACAAGCACCAGTGAGCCTCAGGGATGGAGTGGAACTTGGGTACTGTGCCTACACATCTCTTGTATATTTTATTAGATTAATGTTTAACCACCTGTGGGGCCTGGTAACTTTAGGATCTATTGTAGGAAGTCTGTCCTGCAAATGAATCTGGGACACAGTGTTGTCTGTAGATTGAACTATACCTGAGAAATATTCTACTAATTGCAATATCAATTCAGCTGTTCTTATTTTTAAAATATTTAAAAGTGAAAGTATTATCTTCCTATTAAAAACATACATTGAAAGTTTTAAAAAATTGAAAAGCCAAGAATTTGATTTTTTTTTTTTCTGGTTATTTCTATAGCACCAATGCTCATTCTCACCATAGGATGAAACTGATCTCAAGTCTTGCCTCACTAGGAGAATTTCTTTGAGGGTAGAGAATTGACATGAGTTGTTCACTGCTGGATTTCTAGAGCCTAGAACAGTGCCTTGTACTTAGCATGTGTTGAGCTAATGATGGGACAAAACTTTAAGGATGGAACCACATTAGTTAAAATGTCTATATTATCCATCCACACACCGAATTCTGTCTACATTTTAGAGGCATTAAAGAGCTCTCTGAAGTCATCTTTAGACACTAAGTGAAATCCCCACTCTATAGTTCCTCCTTCCCTCTCAGTAACTTTCTATTGATCTAGTTTTTATTTCTCGATTACTCAATTGTTACTTCTAAATAGGCCCCTCTAACTGGACTGAGTGCTTTTTTATGTGCACATTTTATTTCCTGAAACACATTTTTAAGCTCCATAAGGACAAAAGCTTCTTATCTAGTTTTTCTACTTTTTTCAAACAGAGAACCTGACATGGTGCCTTTTTTTGTAGGTGTCTGTTATTTTTGCTGCTTCTATCTTCTATCTATTCCTCTCTCTTTTTTTGATAATAACATTCTCCTTTTTTTCTCCTGAGAAATTATCTCAGCTCCATTTTGTGAACAACTGTGGGTAAAAGATAGTTGTCCTGTCCTAACTTAGGCAAGCAGGAGAGAAGGAATCTTTGGAAGGAACAGTTAACAGCTAGATTGTAATCATCTTCAGCATCATAATTAATTGAGGAAAGATAGAACATTGTCAAACTTCTTACAATATCAACTCAAGGAATTTATTCATAGCAAGGGTCGTTCTGGGTTTGCTGTGAATAGATTACTGATCCATGAATATTTTTGCATATTTGGTTGTCAAGATAATTTATTATATAACCTGTGAGTTTTGATTTCANTAGCAAGGGTCGTTCTGGGTTTGCTGTGAATAGATTACTGATCCATGAATATTTTTGCATATTTGGTTGTCAAGATAATTTATTATATAACCTGTGAGGTTTGATTTCAGCTGCATAAAAGGAAGGAAACCTTGCAACCTCTCCTTTAGTGTTGCAGTGATAGGCAACTAGCAAGACGTTTAAGCTGACTGACCCCTAGGCCCTGCAGTTTCTTGTGATTATGTAATTCACACTCAGGTCAGTGCGTGTACCTCCTGACTGCAGTATATCCCTTGTAGTGACTGAGGAATTGGGAGATGTGTCCAGGGTGTCCAAAGCCTCCATGTCATTGTTGCAGTATGTGGCTGTCCTTCTTCTGTGCACTTTCTTAAACTAAGTAAACTTACTGATGGGTAAGCCTATTATATTCTATGCATTTGGTTGACAAGTCTTGCAGCATGTGACCCAGGTTCAGCCAATGCTACTTTCTCCTGGGACTTTGAATCTTCAGTTGGTGGCATATGTCCTAAATGGAATTTTTTTGTGTGTTTTATTTCACTGACAGGAGAACACTCTCACAAAACTATAAAATAGTTGTCCTTGGACCTCAGAGCTACTTGTGTTTCTATTTCTAAGGTTTACCAGAAATTCTGTTAGCATGCTTTCTTTCCAATGAATTCCTATTCACCTAATTAACAAGAGATGGTTTCTGTTGGCTGTCACCAAAGAATTCTGGTGATATACCTATGGGTAAGGTAAATTCTCATATATTTTAATCATATAGTTGGTGTCTCAATTAGCTACTACTCTGGAATAAATCACCTCTAAATGTGGTGGCTTGAAATAATACTTGTTTATTCAACTCATGGTTATGCAGGCCAGTAGATTAGACTGAGTTCAGCTGTCTGGGTTCTCTTGATCTCAACCAGATTTCCCTGTGTTTAGCACTTTTTTGCCATAAGCAACTTTTCCACAAGTATTTTTGCCCCAAACATTTTCACTGAATAACTAATTGGCTGTGAGGTAATTTTGCTCTAATATATAAAATAATGAAAAATAANGATTAGACTGAGTTCAGCTGTCTGGGTTCTCTTGATCTCAACCAGATTTCCCTGTGTTCAGTACTTTTTTGCCATAAGCAACTTTTCCACAAGTATTTTTTCCCCAAACATTTTCATTGTATAACTAATTGGCTGTGAGGTAATTTTGCTATAATATATAAAATAATGAAAAATAAAAGAGGGACACTAAAAAGGATATACTAAAATATGAGAGATGAGTAAAAAAATTAAGACCTTATTGCAAAATACAAAACATTTGAATACATTAAAAATATATANATAAAATAATGAAAAATAAAAAGAGGGACACTAAAAAGGATATACTAAAATATGAGAGATGAGTAAAAAAAATTAAGACCTTATTGCAAAATACAAAATATTTGAATACATTAAAAATATATACTTATTTTTGGCTGTGCTGGGTCTTTGTTGTTCTTGGGCTTTCTCGAGGTGTGGTGAGCAGGGGATACTCTCTAGTTGTGTTGCACAGGCTTCTCCTGTTGTGCAGCACAGGCTCTAGAGCGGGGGCTTGGTAGTTATGACACATGGGCTTAGTTGTCTTACTCTACGTTGAATTTTCCCAGACCAGGGATTGAACCCATGTCCCTTGCATTTGCAGACAGATTCTTAACCACTGGATTACCAGGGAAGTCAATATTTGAGTGTCTTTAGAACGTGTGTAAATGCATGCAATATTGCACACATAACTGATCTGATTTTGTGAGTTGTACTTAAGCACTTAAGTCTTTCATTCATAGTATTTTTATTGATTGATTGTTAATTTGTCTTACTGTTTAGCATCACACTTTTTCTTTTTTGCTAAAATTTCTCCCTTTATTAAAAGAGGTATCAGTTTTCAGATACTAGGATGCATATGTGTAACTGAGCTTTGTATTGAGTTGTGAAAACCTCTGCACTGTTTTTGTTGGTATAATTCACACGGTTCAACTCTGGGCCTTTGAGTCTCTCAAGACCTTGTATGTTTCAAAATTAATCCAATGTTGGAACAAAATCATCTATCAACTCAAAAAAAAGTCAATAACTCAATAATGNGATTGATTGTTAATTTGTCTTACTGTTTGGCATCACACTTTTTCTTTTTTGCTAAAATTTCTCCCTTTATTAAAAGAGGTATCAGTTTTCAGATACTAGGATGCATATGTGTAACTGAGCTTTGTATTGAGTTGTGAAAACCTCTGCACTGTTTTTGTTGGTATAATTCACACGGTTCAACTCTGGGCCTTTGAGTCTCTCAAGACCTTGTATGTTTCAAAATTAATCCAGTGTTGGAACAAAATCATCTATCAACTCAAAAAAAAATCAATAACTCAATAACGTTACTAACTAGAAGAAAGGCTAATATATTTAACCTGTTGAAACTAAACTTTTAAATCAAAAATTTCTACCAGTTATCTTTCATGGAAAAATTATATTAGGTTCAATTAGCTATGTGGCAAAAGTTCTTGAAGCAAAGATGCTGCCAAAGATATTTATGGTGAAGTACCTAGAACAAATTTTCTCATGTTTTTGTGTGGAAATACAGTTCAGGTAGAGAGCTATGCTTTTAGGGATTGTCTGGCAATCTAGAAAGTTTCCCTGGGATTATTCTAATGGTGGCAATGGGGTCTCAAGAGCATGAAGGAAATTTTATGTGCTGAATTACATTCCCCCCAAATTCATATATTGAAGCCTTTAACTCAGACTGTGACTATTTGGAGATAGGGCCTTCAGTGAAGCAATCAAGTTAATCAGGCCTTTCATGTAGACTCTAATCCAGTCTAATTGATGCTTTTTTAAGAAGAGGAAATTTAGATACATAGAGAGATATTAAAACTAGGGGTGCACATGCATAAGAGAGAGACCATGTGAGGCATAGCAAGGGGCTGGCCAGCAAGCAAAGAAGAGAAGCCTCACAAGAAACCAAATCTGCCAATACCTTAATCTTGGACTTCCAGTCTCCAGAACTGTGAGAAAAGAAATTTCTCATTTAAGCAACCAGGCCTGTGGTATTTTGTTATTGCAGCCCTTGCAAACTAATACAGGAAGCACGCAAGCTTTCTTGTGGCTTGGTCTCAGAACTGGCACAACATCACTTCAGCTGCATTATCTTGATAAAACTAAGTCAAACGTCCAGCTCAGCTGGGAGGTCACATTATGAATAAGTATAGATACAGAGAAAGCAAAATTGTGGCCATCTTTGCAAAGTCATTTGGTAAGAAAGCCTACAGAATAGAAATTTATATTAATGCAGAAACTGTTGGGTACTTTAATCTACAATTGAATTGTTTTCTCCAAAGCATATTTCTCTTTGGTGTGAATGGAACTGACCAGCTGATGTTCATCCCATGGTCTGCACAACAAAAATATGTTCACTTATGCCAAGTAAGCCCCACTCAATAGCATGAACCATAGTACCTTGACAAATGACCAGAATGTGAGAGGAATGGTGTTCTTCTAATGAATCAAATCATATCAGTTTAGTTCAGTTCAGTCATGCAGTTGTGTCTGACTCTCTGTGACCCCATGGACTGCAGCATGCCAGGCCTCCCTGTCCATCACCAACTCCTGGAGTTTACTCAAACTCATGTCCNCATCCTTCCCCCCTCTCTTTCCTTCCGTCTTTTCATTGTCCTTTTCTATTTTATTTTTTCTCAAACAGAATTTCACATCAATAAAAGCATGTGTGTGTGAGTGCGCTTAGCTGCTCAGTCATTTCCAACTCTTTGGGACCCTATGGTCTATAGTCTACCAGGCTCCCCTGTCTATGAATTTTTTCAGGCAAGAATACTGGAGTGGGGTGCCATTTCCTACTCCAGGGGATTTTTCCAACCCAGGGATTGAAACTGGGTCTGCATTGCAGACAGATTCTTTACCTGCTGAGCCATCAGGGAATTAGAGAACAATGAAATATTTACTAGAACTCCATGGACAGAAGAGCTTGGTGGGCTGTAGTCCATTGGCTCACAAAGAGTCAAACACAGCTGAGCAACTAATACACATGCATAAAGTATTTACTGAAGTGACATGGAATGACAAAGAGGAGGTTGGCATAGCACCATCCTGCTGTTTCATGGTTTGCACACCAACCTCAGTAAGCCCTGCCTTATGTTCCAAATTCTTCTTCCCCTCCTCAGAGCTACCAGTTTTCCTCCCTCGCTTTTCCCATCTGCCTTCTTGCTCCTGCCTTAGATTTTCTAGATCTGTACCTGGGATTCTCAGTTCTCAGTTTTTCCTTTCTTAGCCAGAGCAGTGTAGTGCTGTAACAGTTTTAAATTCAAACTTTGATACTCCCACTCACTAGTTAAAACTGCCTACAGTAACATCAAATTATTATACAAGGGATAAAAGTCCCTATTATACGAGGAACAAAAGTTTTACTTCTGTTTAACAAATAGAAATTCCTCCAGATACCAAAATTTGCTTTCCTTAGAAAGCAATGAAAAATAAAACCTGACAAATCTACTATGAGCAAATGACCATAGTAAAATGCAAAATAAGCAATCTCTTACATGGCCTGCATAGGAGAAGGGCCCATTTACATCCTTTCATTGTGTAAAGAGGGCTTCCCTTGAGGCACAGCTGGAAAAAGAATCTACCTGCAGTTCAGGAGACCTGGGTTTGATCGATCCCTGGGTTGGGGAGATCTCCTGGAGAAGAGAAAGGCTACCCACTCCAGAGTATGAGATGGTTGGATGGCATCACTGACTTGATGGATGTGAGTTTGAGTAAGCTCTGGGAGTTGATGATGGACAGGGAAGTCTGGTGCGCTACAGTCCCTGGGGTCGCAGAGAGTTGGTCATGACTGAGTGACTGAATTGAACTGATGATTGTGTAAAGAATTGTTTTCATGTGTATAGTTGAGTTAAAATATTCCCATGTTATTTTAGCAAGCCTTGTGGAGTGGAGTCCTGGAGGTTTTCAACTTGTGCAGCCTCTAACATATCCATAGATATTGTGCTAATGAACAATGTCCATTCAGAGATCTTTGACAGCAGTAAATGGCATATGACCTTTGCCATTTAACTTACACCTGCCCCCATCTGAACACTTTCTGTCCAAGGATTTCTCTACTGATGCTACA